>CAUHTR010001817.1:0-69806 GCA_959609185.1 Schmidtea polychroa | reverse complement strand
CACATAAAAATTTAGAGTTTAATTCCAAAAACTGAACTGAATTTAGTTTTATTACTCTACAATTGTCTAGGGAATAAAGAGAAAAAAATAGTAAATGATGAAGATGAATTTTATTTTAAACGGTCATTATGAATATCAAAAAGTTCATTTAGCTCTATTATTTATAAATTTAAAAGTCAATCTAAAAATATTAAAACCCTATTTCGTGAATATTCACCAATTTTCCTTAAAATCCATAAATAAAATGAAAATATGTGGCGAATAATATACACGTCGTAAAATATAAGTTAGAAATTATTAAAACTTTAAGTTGTAAAGATTTCGAAAAACAACCAAATTTTGTAAATTTATAATTTTAAAAAGATTTTCTGACAAATAATGACTCATCTATTAGTTTGCATACCAACCTGTAGTATAAAAGACTATTTCACAAAACCAGTTGTAAGAACACACCTGAGAACAAAATTTCGATGTAACAATTTGTTCTGTTATAATAGTTTGATATTATAAGAAATTTTTTTTCCAATTTCACCACTGATTTATTTTTCCATTGTACTTATTGAAAAGAGCTTGAATATCAAAAACATCGATATATTTACTGATTTATAGTCTTCAAGCTCTTTTCAATAAATACAATAGTTTTATAATAAAAAGGTTGATTGTATCAAATCACATACCATTTTGCATACTATTTTCAAAGTGAATCTAACGAATATTATGGTATGCTTATAGCAGATTCAATTTGTAAATGTTGTTCAATATCAAAGCTTACTTTTTAAATCAATATTAATTTTATGGGATTTTTAAATAATCGAATCTTTAGGAATGGAATGATCCTAATTTTGTATGGGATCCAAATGATTATGGCAATGTAACAGAGCTCAATATTCCATCAAGAGAAATATGGACTCCGGATTTAGTTTTATACAACAAGTAAGTTCATTATTTTGAAAATTTTAATATTACGGTTGTTGAAAAAAATCCTCGGGTCTGGAAAAAAATTATACAATAAAAATATACTTTGATATCACTATTATAAATAATTATTTTCTTAGAAATTACAAAAATATTATAAAACAATTTATAATAGTGCTATTTTGTTTGCAAAATTGTAAAACGCCGAGTAAGGGGAACTTGCTTCTATCAACTCCCTCCTTTAGACGGTCATGATAAAATTGAATAAATAACTAATTTAATCTTATACTTTATGCCAACATTTAGTGACAAAAATAAAAATGTAAATAAATTCTTATCATGCTAGTTTACGATTCTTACATAGAAGTAGTAAAATAATAACTACAAAATCTTTAGTACTTAATGTTAAAAATTGACATTTTAAGAGATAAATTATTTCCAACGCTGCATATTTCTAGTAAAGTCATTGTAGGATACTTCCGTGTTATCTTACCCCCAAAAATTAAATTAAACAAGAACACATATAATTATTATATTTATTTTCTAAATCACAGTTACAAACTCAGCAAATGTTTGTAAAGAGTTTGTAAATGGTCATCCAGGTGGCCAGAAAACCACAATGTCGTTGAGAATAGTGTCGAACACATCGGCACTGTTGCTTAGAACACGTTTGCGCCACATAAACTCACATAATCACATAATCACATAAATCACAGATAGCCTTAATAAATTCATTTTGAATAATGTTCAATAACGTCATCAATAATGTATTCTCTCATTTTTTATATTGTTATTTTAATTGTATTTTATAATTTAATTTTTGGGGGTAAGATAACACGGAAGTACCAATTGACACGTAGTATGTCTATTGAAAATGACTTCAGCTGCGTAACGGTTAAAACAAATTGAATTAAGAAATGGAGTAAGCAAACAATTATAATGCTCCTAATTCGAATAAACTTATGCGTAAATTTGCATGTGTAATAAAAAGAGAAACATATTGGCTAAATGTTATTGAGTGAATAATTGGTTGCAGTAAATAGTCATGCAGTGTAAATAATCGGTTGTCCTAGATAGAAAAATAAATATAGAAAAAATTTCGGTATGTATAATTTTTAAAATCATAAAGTTTCTAATATAAGTACAATTGGTCATAACAGTTGTAAGAGTAAAATTAGTTGAAATTAACAAAATGCAATAACTCAAAAGTTTTGTAATAACTCGTCGGTAACGGAATTATTTAATCAAACATAATTCAAATAAATAGTTACATTATTTTTGCGGTGTTTATCAATTGAAATATTACAACCTAAAATAGATTCTGTTTACTCTCACTCTCTTCCTTACATGAATCTTTTCTTTGTAAGTTCGACAGAATGTGATAGGAAAAATTTATCTGAACAAAATAAATTTGCAATTGGATTTGAGTAGCGTGAACAAAATTAGAGGTTTGCAAATGAAACTAGTTCTAGAAGCTTTCCAAAAGATAAAACAGTAGAAAATTTACTTAGATTGTGATAGATAATATTTTATACCATTTCATACTGTTTTATGTTATTTAAGTTCATAAATAAATTATATTGAAATATTTTTATATAAATGTATTTTAATTATTATTATTATTATTATTATTATTATTATTATTATTATTATTATTATTATTATTATTATTATTATTATTATTATTATTATTATTATTATTATTATTATTATTATTATATTATTATTATTATTATTATTATTATTATTATTATTATTATTATTATTATGGTGGGTTACAGGTAATCTACATTTATCCCTTTCGTGCTGTTTACAGAGTAACCAAGAATACAAGAATGTTGTACCGCTCTATACCCGTTGAGTAATCAGCGTTGGAACTGTATCGAGTGAGTGAGTACTTGCAAAAAGTGAGCGTACCCTGTACACTATAATCGACAAGCACTCGAGAGGGTTCGTAGACTACAGTTAGAAGACCTGTGTCCGAATTTCATTTAGGTCTTACTCTGTTTGTCGTCTTTTAGTTAAAATTGTCTCTATTGAACCTGGGATTCAGTAAATAAATGACAAGGAATTACACTAAATTTATATATTTAAACTACACTAATGATTTAGTTTCCACCTTCTGAACTGCGCACTTCTTTCTGAGTCGCAGCCGCGCTCGCTCTGCTTTTCCTGGACTGTTCTTCTTGGGTGTAGGCTGTTGAGACTTAGATGCCCCAGTAAATTCTAGGCTTACCGGCCGTATGTGATCAGGTCTTGATCGACGACTGTCTTGGTCAACCTGCGTCTGTACTTCCGTGTTATCTTACCCCCAAAAATTAAATTAAAAAAGAACACATAATTATTATATTTATTTTCTAAATCACAGTTACAAACTCAGCAAATGTTTGTAAAGAGTTTGTAAATGGTCATCCAGGTGGCCAGAAAACCACAATGTCGTTGAGAATAGTGTCGAACACATCGGCACTGTTGCTTAGAACACGTTTGCGCCACATAAACTCACATAATCACATAATCACATAAATCACAGATAGCCTTAATAAATTCATTTTGAATAATGTTCAATAACGTCATCAATAATGTATTCTCTCATTTTTTATATTGTTATTTTAATTGTATTTTATAATTTAATTTTTGGGGGTAAAATAACACGGAAGTATCCCTGCGTCTTCAACTGAAGTACTCGAATCTTAAGGGCTTTGAGCTCAATTTTAATTGTTCGCTGTGCGTCTACAGGTGCTGAATAAGCTGCAGACTTTTTTCATTTGGCCTAAACCAGGTACTCTGTATCCCTCTGCATCGGCCTTTGAGTTTAGTGACCCGTCATTGTAGTTCCAACACCGCTTTTTGGAAGTTTCTTGTCAGCTCTCAGAATTTCCATTAATTGGAGTACTAAACAAAATAGGTGGATTGATTTCCATCAAATCGATTAATATAGATTAAATAAATTAAATCACCTGATAATGTAATGGGAGGGTTTATCAGTTACTACTCTGTGATGAATGCATATCGTAAAATATTTTCCGATAATTTATTTAGTCCAACATTAGACTTTCTATTTTAGATTTGATTATTTCGGAAATCGTTTGTACTGTTTATTTCAACATTCGCCTACCTACTCAAACACACCACACTCATTCACTTTAGATTATTAAAATTATATCATTAATATTATATCAAATCACATATCTACAGATATTAAGTAGTAGGTCGGCTTCGCCCAGGACCTTGTGACAGTTCATCACGTTTCAATGAAATCAAAATCGCGGTTTCCATTGTCCGATTTTAGATTGAAGCCAGCTCATTCTGTCATTCCTTGTCATGGATATATAGGTATTCGACATCCGTGGCGGCGATGTTTCCTTGCTCGATCTACTACTCAATTCGCGTCAACCTGGCGATTGAATGATTGATTTCATGTACCGCCTGCGCCCGAGCCAGACTTTATACATTTCTGGCCTTGGAACTCGATCTTCTTTCGGTAAGATTTAGCCTATGTTTCAAACCTCAATCTTCATACACAGTGACTCTCACTTGGGAACTACTGTTTGTTGCGGCCTTGCTCGTTCCGCAGTCTCCATCCGCTTCCGCCGTTCCGATTTCGGCGATCGGTACCAGCTGGTGCCGAAGTTCCCATTCTCATGTCAGCTTTCCATCATAATTTACTTGTTGGATGTGGCATTTAAGTGAATTCAACAACTTGAAAAATTTTCATCGGTCCTTTATATCAGTGTGGTTGTGTGTCCACTGCCAACAAATTTCTCTTTCCCGGTCGTCCCTTATCTAACTGTGCACTGTCCGGTGCACGTCCCTATCTCTGTTGCGATATCAGGTGTTACGATCGAATTTCGAATTGATAAATTGCCACGTCAACTTAGTCAGTTCGCTTCAATTTCTGCATACTACACCATACCCCAAGACATACCCCAACATGACCTATGGTATATATATGGTAACTATGAATTGACTTTTACCAAGTTAAAAATATAGAACACATTAAAATATTTTTAAAGAATATAAATAAAAAAAAGATAAAAAGATAAAAAAAGATAGACTTCGTAAATTTTAGATATTTCATTCTGTGAGTATTATGAAATTTGCATTTGTGTAAGATCAAGATAAAACTTATTGACAAAGTAATTCATTTCATTTTTTTAGTAATGAAAGCGAAATATTTGAATTTCTGTGGTTGATACAATTTATAACAAAATTCAGTTTGGACTCATCTTTGTTTAACTAGTTATTTAATTAGTGGATGTAATTCAGTATGTTATCTTACGCGTTGTTTATTTATCTTAATTAGGTTGTTATTTTGATCTTTTTATGTTTATAAAATGCCTCAATTTTCTTCCTTTCCTAAGGAGAATTTGTTCATTTCAGAATTTACAAATGACTATATATATATATATATATATATATATATAATATTAAATTTTTCTATTTGCTTGGGAAGACATCCCATTTAAAATTAAATTGATAAATTTATTTTTTAAAAAATATCCTTTAATTAATTTCATTCTATCACTATCTACATTATTTTGATATATTGTACCTTTTTTCTATTTTAATTCTTTTTTACATATACCTCATTTAATACGGCTGTTAAACATTTTGTATATATTGTTAAATATTCTTCGGCTAATTTTCATTGATGTAGCAATAACTTATTCTTGTAATCTTTCAAAGATAAACTAAGATCTTTTTTTAATTTATTTTCTCTAGATAATAATATTATATTTAGATTTAATGATATGACACTTTAATTTCATTTCATTATTTTGAGTGATTTTTATTTTATCTACAATCTAAAATATATTTTTCCATCCATTTCTTAACAAAATAATAAAACATAAATATACACAAAACCATATAATTTATTCTCTCAGTTTTCCGCAGATTTGTTCATATTTTTTCATGTATTCAAAGTAGTAAAAATATAATATTTTTATGTGAAAATAAAAACTTTACATAAAAAATTTAATGTTTCTGCTCCTTTGAAGGAATTTAAAATACATCAAAATCAATAATAATATTTCATCTACCATTAAATCGTCTAAATAATATATTTATAAATAATTTATTTATAAATTATAAATAATAATAATAATAATAATAATAATAATAATAATAATAATAATAATAATAATAATAATAATAATAATAATAATAATAATAATAATAATAATAATAATAATAATATTAATAATAATAATAATATATTTATATATTATTTAATAAATATTGTATAATATCATATAATATATAACACCAAAAATATAAAAAGGGTCTTTGGAAGAAATGTGATTGATAAAAGAAATTTATGTAATGAAATAAAAAGATTATAGTACCACGAGTTTCTCCAAACTATTATAATTTAAAATTTAGAGTATATTTAAGTTATTTTACCAATATAATTTCTGATATAGTATTATATATTACATCTATAATGACAAAACCGATTACATAAAACTAGGTAAAATATATTTTGCTACACAATATGATACAGTAGAAGGTGCAAAGAACTGACTGAAAATAGTAAAATAAATGAAAAATAGTGAATTTGTTTCATATGATGAATATAAAAAAGAAAATCGTATAAATCTGTAAAATACTAGAAATAATAAGAGACATAAGACATAATAATAATTATGTTAAATTTAAACAAAAGTAGTTATATTAAGAATTAATTACATTTCCATTTAATTATATTTAAAATACTAATATTAAAAAAAATAATAAAAATAATATTGACAAAATAAAAAGCAGGCAAAAGCATATTTGCATAACTACAGTTTAAACTAAGCAAACATAGTATTGATAAAACATTTATTAAATATAATAATTTAAATCTTAATGAGATTTTAGGACTAATGACTTTGAGGTCATGATTTCAATCTTGGATCATTAGATTGAGATTTGGATAAATCAACTTTCGTTTTCGTTCAATGGGAATTCTTTAAATGTATCATGGAAATGAGTTTTTCGATAAATATAATTTTAATTCAGCATAGGTTCTTATTGATTTTGCATAAACCTTTATTAATCGCGACATATTTTTTAGTCAAATGGCTAATAAGGTTGGAATATGGAGACTGAAACATTTTCACTGGGTTTGTGAATTTGAATTCGAATTCTTTTAACAAAACATTGATGATTATGAAACATCTAAACAGGCTTAACATTATTTTCTTTCTTTGGTTGGACCTTTTGGATTTTCCTGGATTCATCAACAAATTTCTTCAATGGTTTAGTTTGTTTGAAATTAAAATATCACTACATAATAAAATTATCTCAATGAATCAATTTGTTATCGTGTATAAATTTCTAAATTAATGTTTGCAGCCAATCAAATCGATCCAATTGGATTGCAAATAACTTGCATGCATGCTTGTATTATGTGTATACTTTACACTGTATAGCCTATGTTTGGGTTTCAATATTTGTATGTGTGTGTGTGAGTATTACACTTGCATATGTTTTGATTACTTCTAAATAATTTCTTACCCTTTACTCGATTTTTTTGCTTGACGTGTGTGTGTGCAATCACTTGGTATATAATCAATATTCTTTTTTGATTATTTATAAGTCGCACTTACAAATAATGATAATAAAGGAAAGAATGGGTGGGAAAGAGTGAAAGTTTAACATATGGTCATTATATTAGTAAATAGTGGGACATTTGCAGAATTACCATCAAACTGCTCATCAAAATGTTCATTAAACTGTTCATAAAATCATTGACACACTTTGATAATGATTGTTATTGTCATATTATTTTAATAAATGTATGATCTTATATTTGTTTGTGTTGACATTATTTATTGCAATAATTCGAAATAATAATTAAAAATTAAGATGTGTGTGTGTATACTAGTTATTATTTATGTATTATGAATATTAAAATATATATTAAACATAAAATAATGATATAAAAAATAAGTACATATTATAATAAAAAGAAAAATAATTAATTAAACATAATTTAAAAATAATTATTAAATAAAGAAATTAATTAATAAAAAGAAAATAATTAAAAGTTAATATTAATCAAATGAATTTAAATAAATAATTAAGTAAATGTAATTAATAATTACACATAATTTTAAATTCCGCTTTATTTTGTAATCTGTATGGAGTGAAATATTTATCAATTACAGTTATTTAGTAAGTAGTAAAATGTTGGGTACCAAAAAGTGTGCCAGATAGCACACTATTATCTATTGTGGCAGGGGATGAAAGTTTTACAAATAAATAATGTTTACAGAAATAATTATTCCAAAGTTTTTTTCAATTATTTATCAATAGATAAATTAAATTTAATTAGTTTCTTGGTCATCTTTAGTTATCTGTAAAAATTATTAAATTATCAAATGTATTGTTTTAGTATTCATTATAAATTTTATTGTTTAATTGGGATATAAACAATTGGGTTATTATAACAAAAGCCGCTGTTTTGTTAATAATCGTAAAATAGTAATATTTTTAAGCCGTGTGTTCAGTTTGTGAACGAAAATTTAAAATGGTGGTAATTTATTTAATTAAATTTTTTAATAATTTTGTACATGAAGTTTTGAAGGATACAGACGCTCAGGATTTTCAGCTAATTTGTTGCTTTTATAACAATATTAAAACATACGCTTCATTTTGTGCAACAAAAACAAATTGAGATAAATTTTATCATTTTTCCAAAGTTTTTTCTAGAAATAATACAAAATATCTAATAAGAAATTTTTTCGCCATTCCAATTTCTGATATAACCTATACATAACATAGAATAACTCAGGTACAGTAAGATTGATTTTTTCGCTACACCTTATACCCTATTCCAAACCTGGTAAACAATTTTGAAAGAATAAAAAATGAATTTTAGTTTCACTCATGATGTATTTCCAGATAAGAATAGGACATTCGTTTTGTTTCATATTTTGAAAAAAGGTTTTTACAGCGGGTCAACATTGTATACATGGCTGGTACAAATGATAACTATCTTGTAGAAACTTGTCTAAGGAGTTTATCTCCTTCAATGTCAATAAATTCACAAAGGGTAGTGGCACGTTTTTTGAAAACTGAAAAACAATCTTCAAGTATGAAGGCCTCAATATTTCAATATCCTCAATATCACATCATTTTAGCCGTGTTAGAGTAAGGCATTTAGGTTGCAATATGGTTTCATTTTCTTTAGTCAGAATTTTAAAGACTGAATAGAATTTACCGAAATTCACATTTGCGTTATCTACTGAATATGTAGATAAATGAGAAATATTTAATTTTCATTTTGTCAAAATATCAACAACTTTTTATCTTATGTTTTTTGCAGTTTCATTAAAATATTCATAGAAATTAAGTGATTTATTTAAAAATTACATTTTTTAAATTAAAATATCTAATTGTTAGCGGAAAAATCATTTTATTGCCATAATTGAATGCATCCAGTAACGTAGCGTGAGTTTCATAGTTGTGCGTATTGTCAAATTATCAAATCTTTTTGTTCCATGATTGGATGCATCCATCGAAATGCTGCAGAAAGTATGACTATTAGCAAGCTCTTACAAAATAATTTCTACACTATAAGACGCAAACGCTTCTTTTATTAGAGTTTCCTCTTTTGTTCATCAGCAGACCATTTTAGTTGCAACATTAAAATCAAAAAATGTATATTTACTTAATTTCACTGAAAATTAAAGAGAATGGTATGATAATGAGTGTTCGTTAATCGCTTTGCCTTTTTCGGTGTTATGTTGCTTTTGTCACTATTGGCTTTTCATTACCGGAATTTCAAGCAATGGATTTCGTATTTAAAAATCAAAATATCATAATATTAATTATAAAAATTTAATATTATTATAAGAACTTTTATTACTTTCAATTTCACCACTGATTATTTTTTCCATTAAAGTTATTAAAAAGAGTTTGAAAACTATAAATCAGTAATATATCGATGTTTGTTGATACTCAGAAATTTTCGGCACAGCCTTTTTTTCGTGAGTATCAACAAACATCGATATATTAGTGATTTACAGTCTTCAAACTCTCTTTTTAATAAATTCAATAAAAGTTTAAATGTTTATAATACTCGCTTTTGAAAAATAAAATAAATTACTTACCATGAATATTAGGTATTATGTGATTAATTTAGACATAAAAATTTAAAATCAGCGATTGACTCATGATTCGTAAAAACACTCGCCGCCTTTACAATGGAAAATATAAATTATAATAAAAATGTAAATCTTACAAGACATAAAATTCTTAAAGATTAACAAAAATTGATATTATTTTCTGTAACCTCTCATTCTATATATTTTTCTAAATGCCAAACTTGCTGAAAAAATTTCAAAGTTAAATTCAGTTATAAATTACTTTATTATATATTAGTCAAAAATGTGTCTGTATTATTTCTTATAATAATTTGTAGTTATGCGAGAATGAAAAATATTTAGTTTTTTTAAAATATTATTTAATTTTTCTGAAAAGATAACAAAACTATTGTGTTATTCCTAAAACCAGAACTTTCATTGCTGAAACCGGAACAGTCAGTCACCCTATATTTAAACAAATATATATTCGTTTATAATTTTAAAATACATTGTTTTAATAAACAAAAAGAAAGAAGAAAAATTGAAATAAAAATTGTCTAATAAAGTTACAAAAATAAAGATAGTCAAAATTGAATTTCAATTCAAAAATTGATCCAGTTTCCAGTGAGAAATAATTTTCCAGTCGAGTGAGATCTGAATTTTTAGTCTTCTTTACTTCGGTTTCGAAATATTCTTCTATAAAATTTTCGAATCAACAAGAAATTATACTTGTTATAACAGTGGATTTAGAATCACTCTAGACATCTGCAATTTGCCACGGGCACCGTTTCTAAAACAAAATTAATTATTTATACTTCTCTTTATTACTCAACAAATTTATTACAATAAATATTTACTTTATTCTTCATTTTTTCATCACTTATAGTTTCGTTTCTGTTCTTTCATATTGTAAAATAATTAGATATAATAAATAAAAATAGCAATAACTAATTAAATAACAATGATAAATTTATCATATAAATAAAAAGACACAACTTTTTTAAAAATTGATTAATTTTAGTATAATTTAAAAGTTTTATTGAATTCTGCAAATGTGCAGTGCATATATAATTGTGTAATTACTAATAAACCTATAAGTACAACCGGCTTAATTGTAGTTGTTTAGCGCCTAATGATTAGAGCTGATTTGTCGAAATATATTGAAAAATGTNGAGCTGATTTGTCGAAATATATTGAAAAATGTATAATAAAAAGGGTGTTTTTACATAAACATAGCACTGATATAAGTACTAGAAAGCGCCACTCAAACATATGCTTTATATCATTATTATATTCATACCCAAAATAATTTTAATATTAATAAACAATATGCAAATTTTTAAATTTTTAAAACAAAGTTTTTAAAATACTGATTTAATGATTCAATGCATTTGAAAACAACAACCCATATGCCCTCAATTTACCATCCAAACTATTTAAAAACACACGTGCTCACAGCATTTTATACATTAATGTTTGAATTCAACAAATTGTATTGTGTTTCGATTTCGTTTATCAATTTACATAGAATGAATGTAAATTCAAAAACAATGGGGACACTTCTGTACTCGAATTCTTGAACACTGTCCACCAAAAGGATTGACCAATATTAATGAATAAAATAAGTATTATATAAGTTTAAAAATATATAAAATAATTTGGATATTAAATTAAGAATATGTGAATTATTGTTATTTATAAATGTATCTTAAAAAAACATTGTGTAACTGAAAATAAAATAAATCATTCTCATTTTGTAGCATAAACACTCATAACATTTCAAATAATAATATTGAAATTTAATTTAATATATTAATGAAATTTTAATTTTTAGTGCAGGCGGTGATTGGGATCTGGCAAGTTCTTCCAATACGAAAGTTATTGTTAACCACGACGGTTCGGTTCTTTGGAAACCACCAATAATTTTTAAGAGTCAATGTGGAATAAATGTCGAATTCTTTCCTTTTGACAAGCAGCTTTGCGATTTGAAAATCGGCACTTGGACTCACAATGGGTTTCTTATAGACTTAAGACATACTGCACAAAAGAATCAAAGTCAGGCCAGTTTCGACAATTGTAATGCAAAAATAGACTATGCAATAGACTTGAGTCAATATGTGAACAACGTAGAATGGGATCTTTTGGAAGTCAGTGCAAAGCGGAATATCGAATTTTATCCGTGTTGCACTGAGCCATATTTAGATATCAGTTTTAACGTTTCTTTGAGACGAAGAACTCTTTTTTACGGAATTAATTTAATTTGTCCTTGTCTGGCTATCTCATTTTTGACAATTCTTGTTTTTTATTTACCAGCTGATAGTGGAGAAAAGGTTTCTTTGAGTATTTCAATTTTGTTGTCTTTGACAGTTTTCTTTTGTTAATTTTTGATATTTCTCCTCCGACTAGTATTGTTGTTCCTTTAATCTTAAAGTATTTATTATTTACTATGATTCTCGTAACTTTATCTGTAATGGCTACTGTGTTAGTATTGAATATTCATTGGAGGTCTCCAGACACTCATAAAATGGCTCCTTGGGTGCGAAGTGTTTTTACGTCAACTCTTCCAAAATTACTTTTCATGAAAAAACCCGATCAAGATTATCGAGACAATGAGGTAAGATTTATTTATTGAGCATCAAGTTTCGTTTTATTAAGTTAAGACAGACAATTTATACATTCTCTCATAAAAATTATAAGCAAAACCTTAATTTGAAAATGAATTTTGTATATATGAGAAACAGTTGACAACGAAACATTTTTTTCAGACAGCCTCAGGCCTAAAGTTCGAGAATCTTTTTTAGGCAAATTTAACGAATTAAAAGAAAAATTATTATTTAAAAAACAAGATATTTAGGAGACAAACAGCACAGTTGAGGAAAGACTTATAAATGTATAGTTGGGGATCACCACAAATGAACAAATATTATCAAGGGGTCACAATATTAGAAAGGTTGAGGAATTGTTTTAGAGAGAGAGAAATGTATTAAAATACATTTATAACATTAAGGTCTTTAGTTTGGCAAAATGTCTCATTTTATGGAATTATATTAATTTAGAATGGTTGATGGCATTTTTACAGATCACTAGTTATAAAAAATGTATGAAAACTTTTATATAATTAATTTTTTATATATTAATTACCTTATACTTCTAAAAAAATAAATTGAGTAAAACTTTAAGTTTTTCAATAACACTAGCTTCGCCCAAGATTTTGCTTTTTCTATATAATAATTTCAAATTCTCTTACTTTTCACAGGAAACTTCAGATAGAAAGAAAAAGCCAAACAAATCATCACAAATTATTTATTTATTATGTATTTAATTCAACATTTCTCTCTAAGAATAATATACAATATCATTTTGAATCTAAAATATTTGTTAAAACAAATATTATATATCCAATTTTAGTGATTAATGACCCTAATCAACTATTTAATTAATAAATTAATTAATTAAAATTTTTATATTGTAATTTCTTGTAATTTCTCCCCATTATGTAATCTAATTATTTATTAATTTTTTCCATTTTTGATTCAAATAATATATTTTGACCTATTGTCGGTTAATTCTGTTTTTATGAAAGATTTTTCAATTTTTAAATTTTCAAATTTAGACCGACGATATTCCCGAAACATTTCATGAAGATGAAACTGACAGTAATATCCAAGACAAATGGAGTACACGTCGAGCAGCTGTGTCCGGTGACAATGTAGTCAATGAAATAGAATTAGCTCTTGAAGGAGTTCGAAGAATTGTTCATCATATTAAAAAGGAAAATTCTTATTCAGCCGTAAAAATTATTTTTCTTTTAATTTTGATTGTATTAATTAATTAAGATGAGAGACGATTGGAAGTACGTCGCAGTCGTTCTAGACCGATTATTTTTATGGTTGTTTAGTATAGCTGCAATTATTGGTAATAATAATATTATTAATATAGATGATGATGATGATGATAATAATAATAATAATAATAATAATAATAATAATAATAATAATAATAATAATAATAATAATAATAATAATAATAATAATAATAATAAATAATTTAAATTCGATTTTTTAAATTTCTTTTCCCTTTACGGAGAAATATTTTATACGATTCTAACAATTTAAATTTGAGTAACATTTTTTGCTATGGTAAAGAATTTGGGGGTGTAAAAAATAAGAAATTAAATAATTAATAAGTATATAGAGTAAGCTAGTCACAAAAAAAAGTAAAAAAAGCATTTTTATTAATTTACTTAAAATGTCATTTTAATTATAATTCTTTTTCTCCAATTAAACATTTCTAAATAACTAAATGGCAAACTTTTTTATACTGTTGGCGTTATATATGAAGGCACAAAAATATGATAAAAATGGAAGCACAGGTAAAATCAATAAAAACACCAAAATATTATAAATGAAAAAATTGATTAAAAATTTATAAAATTTGAAAATTAATATTGATCAGGGGAAATATGTGTGATTGAACGCCAAATCACGAGACGAGTCCAAAAATAATAATAAAAATTTAGTGAGGGGTCCCTAGAGAAAGTTATAACTAAATAACAAACTAATTAAAATTAATTAATTGGCTAGTGTAAAGACCGAGTCAATGGTAAACCCGATACGTATAGACAGCCGAGCAGTGAGGGAAAGCAGATAAATTGTTAAATTATCAGATTTATTTAAGATAAATCATCAAAGACGGTACCGAACAATTGGCTGGTTGTGGAAACAATTAAACCCGAATTTGAGGAATAATTGTTGAACGATAAATAATTTTTCTTCAAAAACCGAGTATAAAAATAGAGCATCGATTATCTTTGAAAGAAAAGTGCAAATATAGTGACTAATTGTGATTGTAGTAAAATTTAAATAAAGTTGTTTTGTGTTTGGTGTCAGTTATCTTTTGTAAAAAAAAGACATGAGGAGTAAGAAACTAACCGACTTTACTGATAACCCAACAGTAAAAATTTCGTTTGATTCGATTATGTTTCGATTATTCTTTGATGTTATTGGTATGGACCTCTCTAATTAAGTCATTGTAATTTACCTAATGATTAACATACGAACTGTTATAACGACCCTGTCAAGCAAGCAGAGTTAATGGATCTCTGTTATTTGAGCCCCTTGTGTATATAAATTATTCATAAGGAAGTTTTTTTTGTTTTACGAGTATTGTTTTTTCCTCATTTTTGACAAACCCAAATACATTTATTTAAGTTATTCTTTGATTTTTCCAATTTCAGATGATCGCCACATTTTCTACAAATAAAAGTATTTCATAATTATTTATTTTCAAAAATCCGGTCAAAGACTTTGGTATCATCTGTAATGGTATTGGAAATTTCGGAAATTTCATCAAAAATAGGAATATAAATAATTTATATTTCGTTAATTAAAATTAAATCGGTGTTCATTTTTCCTTTCTTTATAAACGGATACTCTTTAGTATATCCTTCCAAATACTGGCAAGATCTTTTTGGCATTTTCAAACTATAGTTAAAGGTATGGCATAATTAATTAAATAATATCAAAATTTTAAATTATACTTACTACGTAAACTATAAACAATTTAATTTAAATATCCGAACTGTTAACCAAACAGTTCTGCATGCATAAAACAAACACCGAACCGACACAACTTCTATGATATTAAAAATTAAAACCATTTTTTCATATTTCAGCAGGGTTCATGCAAATTTTTAAGTTTGTTTCCGTTAAAAAATTATTTGATTATGTATTTCATAAATTTAATTTGGTTTTTTATAATAAATCTAAATCGGGACATTTGGCCGTCGCCAAGACTTTTTTTGGGACACTCAAAAACATCTCTGAAAACGGAACATTCCCGATTAATCGGGACGTTTGGCAATGCTAAGTATTATGTCATGAGGTGTTTCTTGTCATCTGAATATTTCTCATTGAAATCGGAATTTTTTGCATGGAGGTTTCTCTTAATATTGCTAGATTTATAATTTCGCATATGTAAATTACAAATCAAACATTGTGGATTCCCATTAATTTCCATAAATGCAAACTTTTCAGTCCAAATTTTATTAAAATTTCTATTTTCCTCAGCAATTTTTATTAATTTTCCACTTATTTTAGAAGGTTTCAGAAAACAATTAATATATTTAATTGAAATACTATAGACAATAGTATATGATGCATACTTTCCTTACAATAAAATATATTACTATGGTATCATAAGAACTCTTTTTTCCAATTTCACCACTGATTATTTTTTCTATTGAATTTATTAAAAAGAGAGCTTGAAGACTATAAATCAAAAAACATCGATATATTACTGATTTATATTCTTCAAGCTCTCTTTTTAATATATTACTATGGTATTTAAATATTTATAATGATTATAAAAAACATCAATTGAAAAAGGCATTGCCGAAAATAAGTGAATATCAAAAACATCGATATATTTACTAATTCATAGTCAAGCTTTTTTATAAATACAATGTCAATGGAAAAGAAATCAGCGGTGAAATTTGAAAAATGTTCTTATAATTATAATGATGCTTATACTTATTCAAATTGTTGCGAAAATAATAAACATAAAATGGTTTTTTTTTGCGTTTTATGTAGAATTTTAAAAAAGTAAGTTCATATTTAAATAATAAAACTATTTAAACAATTTGAATAAAGAAAAATGCCGATTTTTGAATCAAAATCTAAAATATTAAGGAGGAAGTTTTTACAAGATCAAGGCTACATATTTCAGATAGAGAGCTGTATGTTCCCGAAACCCGGCTATATAGCGAAGAACTCCCAAACCTATTTCAAAAGCGTGGCGTTTTAATAATACATTTTAAATAATGTATATATAATTTATTTTAAGTTAATTAATTAAAATGCGGCAAACAAACATATTAAGAGTTTTATAGTCAAGATAATGGAGTAAAATAATTGTAATATTTTGCTTATTCCCAAAAGAGTTTAGCTAAGACAATAAATTTGGAAAGTTGAATAAAAAGTTAATTTTGTATTTTTATTATTTAGGAATGCTGGGAATATTTATGCAGGCTCCAACTTTAACAGATAATGCAATACCCATGACGGCTGACAATTGTCCGTCTGTCAGTTCCATTAATGTTACGAAATTGACTTGTGAAACCAAAGGAACATCATAATTATTATTTTCATATTTTTTTTCCATTTACTACTGAATGTTGATTTATTTAAAAGATCTGTGAATTGAACTTGTAATTAATGAATTAATTTTACCCTGTTGTTATTCATTTTTCAAATGCGATTTATTATCAATTCAAATATCGAAATTAACGATTCAAACAAAATAAAGAAAAATTTCAGCGTATTTTAATTTAAGTGGTTAATAATAAAAATAATAAATTTAATAAATTAAAAAGATAATTACAAATAAATACTTTTTAATTAAATATTATTATTGAAATTTATATTTACGAATATTATATAATGTCAACTTTTTATTAAATTAATTTAATAAACTGTATTGCAGTCCCTTGTAATCACTTGTTTAATATATAAATAATTTATACATTTTAGGAACCGCATGAACTTATTTCTTTATTAAAAACGTATTTGCAGTTACTTGTTCTTAATATTATACACTGCGCCATGTGGGAAAACACTATTTATAACAGTGAATCTCAAACCTTTTTTCCTTGTAGATTATTAAGAGTATCAAAAATATCTCATACCAACAAAATACTATTTCACATAGAAAATACTTTTGTATTTACTTAAGCAAAGCGCGACAATAAAATGTAAATGATTAGGTATAGATACGCTGATCCTGGTGTCTATTTATCAGCTTGTCAATTTGAATCTACAATTCTTGATTTAGCCTTATGCGTAAGCTTGGTCTCTTTTCAAAATGTAATTGATTGCAATTCATTGTATAGACATCACATACTGCAGAAAACTCTATCTCAACCAGTTAGGTAGAAAATATACCATCAATTTACCACTTATTTAATCTTTCCTCCATTCAATACTGTTTACTCTTTTAGTTTAAGAAGTTCTCCACCAATGATGTTATGAGCGTCTTGTTCACCAAAAACATCAATGTCTATAATCATTTTGGTCAGGCTCATTTCGCTAATTTCATTAAATCTTTTTCTTGTATATTTCTTCGAGGTAAGGTAGTCAATGGGAGTAACTTTTGGTCAAATTACTAAAAACATCTATTTTTACCTCAATAGTCATTAGAAGGTAGTTAGGAGCTTACCGCAGCAATGACCCCCGGGGGGGGGGGGGGGGGGTTACTGCAACTTCTTATTAAGCAACTGTTGCAACTCACATTTTTTTGCTTTCAGGGATTTTCAATACAAAATTTTTTTTTCAATAGAAAAAGGCGGTCTACACTAAAAAAGCATAGAATTTTCAGACTTTAGTAAAGGGGGCTCCATGGTCCTGGGATTTTCAATACAAAAATTTTTTATCAATACAAAAAGGCGATCTTCAATAAAAAAAGCCAAGGATTTTTTTAGACTATAGTGAGGGGTCTCGATTGATCCATGGATTTTCAATACAAAATTTTCTTTTCAATAGAAAAAGGTGGTCTACACTAAAAAAGCATAGAATTTTCAGACTTTAGTAAGGGGTCTCCATGGTCCTGGGATTTTCAATACAAAAAGGTGGTCTTCAATAAAAAGGCATGGTAAATTAAGGTCTCAGGATATTTTCAATAGAAAAAGCCAAGGATAAGTCAGTATTATTTGGGTGGGTCTCCTTGGTCCTAGGATTTTCAATACAAAAAGGCGGTCTACACTAAAAAAAGGTGGTAAGTAAAGGATAAATAGGTAAATAATGCTCCAAATTTTTGAATTTCATTAAATAATGGGCCTAAAAATTTAATTATGGTCTAAAATTTTGAATTATAGTAAATTAAAGTCTAAAATTTAAAATTAAAGTTAATTAAAGACTAGATTTTAAAATTAAAGTAATCAATGGGCTCAAATAAATAAAATGGCCTTAAATTTAAAATTAAAGCAAATTATGATCCAAATTTTTGAATTAAAGTAATCAATGTGTTCAAATAAGTAAATTAAGGTACAAATTTTAAATTAAAGTAAATGATGGGTCTAATAATGGAATTAAAGTAATCAGTGGGTTCAAATGAGTTAATTATGGTCTAAAATTTCAAATTAAAGTAATCAATGGTCTAACATTTTGAATTAGAGTAAATTAAGGTTCTAAAATATTTAATTTAATTTAATTAAGGTTCAAATTTTAAAATTAAGTAATCAAAAATTTTATGGTCAAAATTTTTAAATTAAAGTAATGTAATAAGTAAATTAAAGTAAGATTTTAAAATTTATTAACAACAAGTTTGAATAACCAACAGCTTCTGAGAAATAAAATTTTTTTAGATAATTTTTAATGAAAATTTTTATGAAATATTTTTCAAAGACAAATTTTAATAATTATATTTAATAATAATAATTCAACAACAAACCAAAAATCAGATACCAAGTACAAGATACCAACAGCTTAGTACCAACAACTAGTAACTTAAGAACACATATTTACAACCAGATACCTGCTACCAAGTACTCACAACCGACAACAACCAGGTACTAAGCATTATCAACCAACTACTGAGTACCTACAACCACTTACCAAGTACTCACAACCGTCAACAACCAGGTACTAAGCATTATCAATCAACTACTAAGTACCTACAACCAACAACTATGTACTAACAACCAAAAACAACCAGCTAACAACTATCTACCACCTACCAAGTACTAACAACCGACAACAACCAGGTACTAAGCATTATCAACCAAGTACTAACAACCAAGTACAAGATACCTAGTACTAAGCACTGTCAACTAGATACCAAGTACTTACAACCAGATGACCACATGAAATTATTGGTTAAATAAGTAAATTAATGTCTATTTTTTAAATTAAGTAATCAATGATCTAAAATATTAAAGTTAAAGTCAATTTAAGATGAAAGTTTTCTGTGATTTTCAATGTTAATTTTAGATGCAAATCTTCGTCAATTAATCAATAACCACGTGAAATTATTGGTTAAATATGAAAATAAGGGTTATATTTAGTTGTTAAGTAAATTATGGTGTAAAATTAAGTAATAAAGAATAATCAGGTAAATTAAGGATAAGTAAATTAAAGTTAAAAATTTTAAATAAGTAAATTAAGGTTCAAAATTTAAAATTAAGTAACCAATTTTCTAAAAAATTAAATTAAAGTTAAATAAGGAAATTAAAGTAATAATTTTTAAATAAGTAATGTAATAAGTAAATTAAAGTAAGATTTTAAACTCAACCACTTTAAAACACCACGTGGAATTGAGGATAATTTAAATTACAATGAAAGACTAATGAATTCTAATTTACAAAACATTCTTCTTTTAACCTACAACTATGTAATAACAAATTGATCTTTAAAAGAAAATGCTCTTCACTTGAAAATATTGGATGAAATATTAATTGAACTCAAGGCACTTTTAAGATTTACCAATAACTAGGTAAAAATTGATTAAATTGTTGTAAAAATTTTAAATTTTCAAAATAAATATTATAAAAATGTAATTAATGGACAAGACAGAATTCTAGTCATTAATCATCCAATAAATAAAAAAATAATACTGATCATTCAAGATAATATGAATAAACTAAGTTAATAAATAAGATCTAGTAGATAATTGAATTAGATTGAATAAATAAATTAAAATTAATTAATTTTAATTATTTTTTAAAAGTAATACATGTACTCAAATTGATTGACTGATTGCTCAATATATTCAAAAAATCAGTATAAATTCATTACAATTACCAAAGTCAGCAATCTACAATAAAAATAATTATCATTAAATTCCAAAAGAGACTGATAACTAATGATAACATCTAATAAACCAGTAAATTCATTTAAATGACAATAATTGGTATATCCAAGTGAATTCTCAAATAAAATCATCTAAAAAGAATCATTTTTCCCTAAATATATCAATATTTAAAGATTGGTATTTTAATGATAAATACTTGAATTATATAAAGACACTCTTGGAGTCAGAGTAACATTAAATTTTATCACCAACTCAATAATCCAACAGAACTAACTTTACATTATTAAATATTCATTCAATAAACATGAAATTTGCAAAAATGATAAAAACCACAAAAAACGATAAAAATTCACAAAAATGATAGAAATCCGCAAAAATAATAGAAAATTACAAAAAATGATGGAAATTCACAAAAATGATAGAAATTCATAAAAATGATAGAAATTTACTTGAATATTTACTAAAACCATCAACTCTAAAAATTACCAATGAATACCTTAAACAACAAATTTTCCTAAATAATCATTCAAATAAAAGCATTAAAACACACCACCTTTACGATCAGTACCCTTGCGACATGTTGAATGTGAGTAGTAACCTTATGACCAGTACCCTTAGGGGGTCAAAACATCTTGTCGGATAAACTCAGAGTACATATAATAAAACGAATTAACTCATTCAAATTTATCATAGAATCAGTCAAATTATCACAAATTTTGATAAAAAATCTTATTCTAAAGTGGTAAGCAATTGTAGGATAAAAATGAAAAGAGAATTATTCTTTAAACTTTGAGACAATTAACAATAAATGTGGTAAGAATCTTCATTAAAGTGAGGAAATTATTCATTACTCGATGATAAATCAAATGGGTGAAAATAAGTGGTAGAATAATTCATTAATGTATCATAGGAGGTAAATACTTAGAAGCGGCATAGATAAGATGAAATTTGATAAGAATGGAAATATATTAATTGCAACTATTTTATAAAAATTATCACTTTAATAAAAAATCTTTTAAAAGAAATATTTGTGGGGATGTTTTAAGTGAATAATTAATCAAAATTGGGGGATATAAGTGATTAAATAGTGGAAAATCTGGATGATAATAGTGATTAATTAATGGAAAATCGAGAATATTAGGGGGATAGAAGGGAAGAGAATATATAATAAAAATGAATTAGCAAATATATCGATGTTTTTGATATTCACTTATTTTCGGCAATGCCTTTTTCAATTGATGTTTTTTTTGGAACTGACAGACGGACAATTGTCAGCCGTCATGGGTATTGCATTATCTGTTAAAGTTGGAGCCTGCATAAATATTCCCAGCATTCCTAAATAATAAAAATACAAAATTAACTTTTCATTCAACTTTCCAAATTTATTGTCTTAGTTAAATTCTTTTGGGAATAAGCAAAATATTACAATTATTTTACTCCATTATCTTGACTATAAAACTCTTAATATGTTTATTTGCCGCATTTTAATTAATTAACTTAAAATAAATTTTATATACATTATTTAAAATGTATTATTAAAACGCCACGCTTAGGAAATAGGTTTGGGAGTTCTTCGCTATATAGCCGGGTTTCGGGAACATACAGCTCTCTATCTGAAATATGTAGCCTTGATCCTGTAAAAACTTCCTACTTAATATTTTAGATTTTGATTCAAAAATCTGCATTTTTCTTTATTCAAATTGTTTAAATAGTTTTATTATTTAAATATGAACTTACTTTTTTAAAATTCTACATAAAACGCAAAAAAAAACCATTTTATGTTTATTATTTTCGCAACAATTTGAATAAGTATAAGCATCATTATAATTATAAGAACATTTTTCAAATTTCACCGCTGATTTCTTTTCCATTGACATTGTATTTATAAAAAAGCTTGACTATGAATTAGTAAATATATCGATGTTTTTGATATTCACTTATTTTCGGCAATGCCTTTTTCAATTGATGTTTTTTATAATCATTATAAATATTTAAATACCATAGTAATATATTAAAAAGAGAGCTTGAAGAATATAAATCAGTAATATATCGATGTTTTTTGATTTATAGTCTTCAAGCTCTCTTTTTAATAAATTCAATAGAAAAAATAATCAGTGGTGAAATTGGAAAAAAGAGTTCTTATAATACCATAGTAATATATTTTATTGTAAGGAAAGTATGCATCATATACTATTGTCTATAGTATTTCAATTAAATATATTAATTGTTTTCTGAAACCTTCTAAAATAAGTGGAAAATTAATAAAAATTGCTGAGGAAAATAGAAATTTTAATAAAATTTGGACTGACAAGTTTGCATTTATGGAAATTAATGGGAATCTATAATGTTTGATTTGTAATTTACATATGCGAAATTATAAATCTAGCAATATCAAGAGAAACTTCCATGGAAAAAATTCCGATTTCAATGAGAAATATTCAGATGACAAGAAACACCTCATGACATAATACTTAGCGTTGCCAAACGTCCCGATTAATCGGGAATGTTCCGTTTTCAGAGATGTTTTTGAGTGTCCCAAAAAAAGTCTTGGCGACGGCCAAATGTCCCGATTTAGATTTATTATAAAAAACCAAATTAAATTTATGAAATACATAATCAAATAATTTTTGAACGGAAACAAACTTAAAAATTTGCATGAACCCTACTGAAATATGGAAAAATGGTTTTAATTTTTAATATTATAGAAGTTGTGTCGGTTCGGTGTTTGTTTTATGCATGCACAACTGTTTGGTTAACAGTTCGGATATTTAAATTAAATTGTTTATAGTTTACGTAGTAAGTATAATTTAAAATTAATTAAAATTATTTAATTAATTATGCCATACCTTTAACTATAGTTTGAAAATGCCAAAAAGATCTTGCCAGTATTTGGAAGGATATACTAAAGAGTATCCGTTTATAAAGAAAAGAAAAACAAACACCGAAGTATATTGTTTACATTGCAAAGTTTATTTCAACATAAACACTTAGTATTCAATAATCGCTATTCTCTTTATTAATTATTTTAGTCATTCCATGTGATGTTAGCTTAAATGAATTTTTATATAAAGTTAATGAAATGAATTTGAATTTTTATGTTCCTATTAAATTTTGTTAATTTTTATAAGATTAATAAATTAATATATTAAATATAAAAGAAATGTTTTGTACTGTCCCGATTTAAATTTTGAAAATTCTGGCAAGCCTAATAATACTCAGACGCTGGATCTCATTTCCAGCTAGTTATTCAAATTAAAAAAAAAGAGGATTGCTTTTGGTTGATTAACATTTTGTGCTTCAACATACAGTTGTGAACAATTTCTCTCATCAATGAATGTTGTAAGAAATAAGTACCGAAGTAGACTTAATGAAGAAAGTTTAAAATCTTTGTAACAACTTAAAAACACTAAATACGTTCCAAATTTAAACAAGCTGTGTGAGAAGATGCAAGTTTAAAAATTACATTAACAAACTAAGAATTGACTAAAAAAAATCTTATCAAAATATGTTGTGGCTCTTTAATTTAAAATTTAAAAAAATTGATTTGGCACTTTGTACGAATAAGGTTTCCGACCCCCGATCACAATATTATGCAGAAAGCACGCAAAAGAATAATAAAATTGTGATAATTATTTTTCAGGAAAAACGTGAGCAGGTAAAAAAATAAATAACATCTGCAAATCTGTGCAAATAATTACAACTATAAATTAAAAAATTATAATTAAAAATTTATAATCATACGTGAAAAATAAATGGAAAATTTGAAAAGAAAATCTGTCTATTTATGGTAAATAATTCGGGCGTATAATAATTTAATTTTAATTAACGAAATATAAATTATTTATTTGGCCCTTCCATTTTGATAGAATTCTATAAAGATTGTTTATATTAAGTTTAGACAAAGTTCTGTTTTACTAAAAAAAAATTATTTATTTGATTTTGTATGTAAATGCAATGATCTTGACATTTATTGTAGCCGATTCTAGATAATTCAGTTTTGTTTAAATAGACATGAAGAATATTATACTTTTATCGAACCATTCGTAACACTTTTTTTATATGAAACTTGATTTATTAAACCCTGTGATGAGGTACAAGCTCGACCAGTACATCAAGTGCAAATGCATTTATAAATATAAACATATATTAAATTTCAGTCATCATGCCTAGATTAATTTTCTGCTAAAACGCCCTAAGTACCCGTCTTAACAGATTACCATTACCACTTAAAAATATATTTTCAGAAAAAAGTATAACATTAATAGCAACTAATTGAATTACGGAATAATAAAAAATATTTCATTATATTTTGACAATGGAAGTTACAGAGGGAATTTTGGACCCTTTCTCCATTATTGAAGTTGGTCGATTGTTTGATGAAGAATTCATTCACATTTAATATAAAGTTAAGTTAAAATTTAAATCAAGAATTCTGGCTCAAAGTCTAAATATATTTTCGATTTTCTGAATTCTGGAAACGTGTTGGATTTCATAGGATTTCTAGCATCCTGTTTAGAAGAATCTTGTTTTTTTGAACTTGATTAAAACAAAAAATAGAAATCATATATAAAATTGAAGTAATATGATAACTAAAATCAAACTAAACTTCACAATTTAGTCAGTTTGCTTTCTCCACAGACATATCATTAAAAAACCAGTGTAATATTTAAAGTCACTGAGAAAATTTCATTTATTTTACCTTCTATTGTTTTTAATAATATGTGAATTTTTAGAAATTTCGGAAATTTCTAATACCATTACAGATGATACCAAAGTCTTTGACCGGATTTTTGAAAATAAATAATTATGAAATATTTTTATTTTGTAGAAAATGTGGCGATCATCTGAAATTGGAAAAATCAAAGAATAACTTAAATAAATGTATTTGGGTTTGTCAAAAATGAGGAAAAAACAATACTCGTAAAACAAAAAAAACTTCCTTATGAATAATTTATATACACAAGGGGCTCAAATAACAGAGATCCATTAACTCTGCTTGCTTGACAGGGTCGTTATAACAGTTCGTATGTTAATCATTAGGTAAATTACAATGACTTAATTAGAGAGGTCCATACCAATAACATCAAAGAATAATCGAAACATAATCGAATCAAACGAAATTTTTACTGTTGGGTTATCAGTAAAGTCGGTTAGTTTCTTACTCCTCATGTCTTTTTTTTACAAAAGATAACTGACACCAAACACAAAACAACTTTATTTAAATTTTACCACAATCACAATTAGTCACTATATTTGCACTTTTCTTTCAAGATAATCGATGTTCTATTTTTATACTCGGTTTTAGAAAAAAAATTATTTATCGTTCAACAATTATTCCTCAAATTCAGGTTTGATTGTCTCCACAACAAGCCAATTGTTCGGTACCGTCTTTGATGATTTATCTTAAATAAATGATTTATTTAGCCCTTAATTAACTTTAATAATTTTAGACTTTAATTTACTATAATTCAAAATTTTAGACCATAAATAAATTTTTAGGCCCATTATTTAATGTAATTCAAAAATTTGGAGCATTATTTACCTATTTATCCTTTATTTACCTCGCTCTTTTTAGTGTAGACCGCCTTTTTGTATTGAAAATCCTAGGACCAAGGAGACCCACCCAAATAATACTGACTTATCCTTGGCTTTTTGTATTGAAAAAATCCTGAGACCTTAATTTACCATGCTTTTTATATTGAAAATTCTAGGACCATGGAGACCCCCTCACTATAGTCTGAAAATTCTATGCTTTTTTAGTGTAGACCACCTTTTTCTATTGAAAAAAAAATTTTGTATTGAAAATCCCTGGATCAATCGAGACCCTCTCACTACAGTCTGATAAAAAAAATTTTGTACTTAAAATCCCTGAAAGCAAAATAAATGTGAGTTGCAGCAATTGCGTAATAAAAAGTTGAAGCAAACCCCCCCCCCCTAACTACCTACTGTCATTATTGAGAAATATTTTACTGTCATTACGTTTTTGGAATGTTATTTTTTAATATATTATTTGGTATTGTTTTTTTATTTAAAGATTACCTTGAATGCAGATTACCACCATATGCAATTTCATAATGAACAATAGAAAAATAGAATTTCTTTGATCTCGTTGTAGCTATCGTAATATTCAAAATTCTTTACCCATCCTCAATATGCCCTATTTGAAGGTGACAGTTGATTTGGACTTCCTCTGTATTTTTATTCTTTAATTTTCTTTCTGGTTTTCTTTCTGGTATACAAAAATAGAATTTGTAATCTCTTTCTTCACAATCATCTGTAAACTTGTGTCCATGAATTTATAAAAACAATTATGGAATTCAAATTAAAATTATTAACAACTTAATTAAATATAATAAGAACTTTTTTCGATTTTTACCTCTGATTTCTTTTTAATTGACACATTCAATTTATAAAAAAAATTGATTATGAAACAGTAAAGATATCGATGTTTTTTGATATTCACGAATTTTGGAACTGCCTTTTTCAAATGACAGTTATAATTATTACATATTATAACAAAGATAAATAGAAGAAAAGTGTTTTTAAATAAATTCTAATCATGAATTTAAAACTTGTAAAATACATCAATATTGATCATTGGGAAATTAAATTAGACGGTTGGACTTGTACACTTTCAACAAGTGCTCCATAATTTGCATCATAATTAGAAACGCCCATTCTAATGGAATCATGTAAATGGTCATACATACGACAACGATTCTTGGATTTTATTATTGTCATTTGGGAGAATGTTGTATCTCAAAGAAACGTGGAACCAAGGTGATATTTCACTTTCATTTTCACTAATATTTCCATCTATTAATGAAGTCTCAGAAATTTAACACAGATAAGAAGCCTTTGTTATAAACGTTGTTGACTCAGTCCATTAAGTAAAGGCATACAAATTCATACATAAATATTAGCACAAAAATTTTAATACAATATTTTACTTTTTTCAATTTGTTTTCCAAATACTATCGTTTATCAGTCTTTTGAAAATATTATAAATTAAAAATAATAAGCTACTGAAGATTGATGAATCGGGGTATCCCAATAGACGGGTTGAGGTATAGATCAATATTTTGATTTGTATTTAACACAAATTTTGAAAATGGCAATATATCTATGGTGAACAAAATATATTACAAATATATTCTCTACGGAATAAATATTTCAAAATTTAATAAATTAGAATTAAAAATTCGCTTGAAAAAGGCAGTGCCGAAAATTCGTGAGTATCAACAAACATCGATATATTATTGATTTATAGTTTTCAAGCTCTCTATTTAATAAATTCAATGGAAAAAATAATCAGTGATGAAATTGGAAAAAAATAGTTATAATAAAAATATTTATCTTTTTAATTTTATTTAAATAAATAACATTTGAATGAATTGTAAGAAATTTATGAGTTAAATAACAAAACATTAAATTCAATAGGATCCCAATAATCTGTGGATTAGAAATTTTTATTAGTTATCATTATTATTTTTTTTATTATCAGTACATGATTTTGATTGGTTAAAAATATTGTTGAAATATTCAAATATATTAGCTTGGAATTTTATTTCCTATTAATGTTAATGTTTGGAAATTTAAGCACCCATAATAATTATACTGGAATTGATTCTAATAAATTGTTGAATTTATATTTTGATTTTAAATATCCATTTGTTTATAGAATCAAAATAATAATCACAACAATTTTCTCTTTATCTATTCTAGTCACCCTAGTTGGAAATGCCATGCTATTTTTCGTTATTATTCAGAAGAAATCATCTAGAAATGTCACAAATATCCTAATGGTCAATTTGTCAGTTGTTCAGCTTTTGATTTCATTTATTGTCATTCCAGCCAATCTCATCAAATTTTGGAATTTTGCACAGTGGCCATTCGGGGTAAGCTCGTGCTATTTCGTCTGTTTTATGCATCTTTTGACAATGCATGCCAGTTCGTACACTCTAGTGGCAATTGCGTATTTTAGGTACAAATCGTATAACTGGACTGGCAGGTTCCGATTATTTGTCACGATTTCTATCATTTGGGGTCTCTCAGTAATTATTACGTTTCCTCATTTGTTTTTCGTTATAACGAAAAGAAAGCAGTCACTGCAAAACTTTTTCAAACTTCAATTAACCGGATCGAAAAATCTTTTATCTTGTAAAATCTTATTTCCGTTTAAATGGAGAATTTGGATTATTTTTACAGATTTTGCTTTGCAATATTTTATTCCTCTAGTTGCGATTATTTACATGTATGCATGCGTGGCTCTTAAGATCTGGAAAACCAAGCCTTTCCCTTCGATGGTTGGTAAGGTAATTTCTTTCTCCGCTGGATCATCGTCTGAACAGACTTATGAAGCTTACCAAAGGTGTATCTCGAATCAACAGCATTACTATCGACAGCGGAGAAGCAATATAGATTACGTAATCAAAAAGTCTAACATTCTTATTTTGGTAATCGTTTCATTGTTCTTTATATCATGGGCACCATTTCATATTTATTTATTTCTGACAGTTTTTACAATCCAGCACAATTTTTTCATTTATTACATTCTCTATTGGCTTGCCTTCAGCAACATTTGGTACAATCCGATCGTTTATTATTGGCTTAATAAAAATAATGTAAATCTTTTGAAATATTTTTTGCGAAAATGTTGTTTATGTGTTTGTATAAAATGATTTTTTAACAATAAATTCTTTTAATTCTTTTAAGAGTTATATATTTATAGAGTTCATATAGAGATTTTGTTGAAGGATATGGTTTGCCTTGAGGCCAACCCTACAAAATTGGAATTTATTAGATCAATAATAGTCGACTGGTGGGCCTCAACATTCTTTATTTCGAGTTTTATCTAAAGATTCCGAAATATAAAGAAGAAAGACTTGTCGAATAAGTATTTTATACAATAAAATTCTCATATTTAAAACAATAGAGTGATAATTTAAGCCTTTTAATGAAAGATTTTTCGACTATAAGATAGTCCTTGTCAATCTCCAGGAGATCTTATAGTCGAAATATTTGTCATTAAATACATTATTCGCAACAAAAGGCTTAAATTATCATTTTATTGTTTTAAATAATAAATGCTGCTAGCAAGAAATCATCACTTTATACTAAAAATTCACATATTATTAAAAACAATAGAAGGTAAAATAAATGAAATTTTCTCAGAGACTTTAAATATTACATTGGTTTTTTAATGATATGTCTGTGGAGAAAGCAAACTGACTAAATTGTGAAGTTTAGTTTGATTTTAGTTATCATATTTAATATGACATATTACCTCAATTTTATATATGATTTCTATTTTTTGTTTTAATCAAGTTCAAAAAAACAAGATTCTTCTAAACAGGATGCTAGAAATCCTATGAAATCCAACACGTTTCTAGAATTCAGAAAATCGAAAATATATTTAGACTTTGAGCCAGAATTCTTGATTTAAATTTTAACTTAACTTTATATTAAATGTGAATGAATTCTTCATCAAACAATCGACCAACTTCAATAATGGAGAAAGGATCCAAAATTCCCTCTGTAACTTCCATTGTCAAAATATAATGAAATATTTTTTATTATTCCGTAATTCAATTAGTTGCTATTAATGTTATACTTTTTTCTGAAAATATATTTTTAAGTGGTAATGGTAATCTGTTAAGACGGGTACTTAGGGCGTTTTAGCAGAAAATTAATCTAGGCATGATGACTGAAATTTAATATATGTTTATATTTATAAATGCATTTGCACTTTATGTACTGGTCGAGCTTGTACCTCATCACAGGGTTTAATAAATCAAGTTTCATATAAATTAAGTGTTACGAATGGTTCGATAAAAGTATAATATTCTTCATGTCTATTTAAACAAAACTGAATTATCTAGAATCGGCTACAATAAATGTCAAGATCATTGCATTTACATACAAAATCAAATAAATAATTTTTTTTTAGTAAAACAGAACTTTGTCTAAACTTAATATAAACAATCTTTATAGAATTCTATCATTTCAAATCAAAGAATTCAAGTGTAGTTTTATTTTGGAATGGCATTTTGTTTGTCTTTCCCTCATTTGATGTATTGCAGATCTTCAAATGCAGTTTTGTTATGAATTTTCAAAATTAAATTTTATATTACGATATGGCGTCATGATTACCAATATTGGACCTATGACATACAGAATCGGCAACCGTTTGGATATTTACCTTCAAAGTTCAAGGATGTACCTGTGATATGGGTTTTGGATAATAAGCATCATTTGAATAAATACTAAACAAAGATATAATCCGAGGACCTAGACAATCAAGCTGATCAATCAGACGTACAGGCATTCATATGAACTAGTTATATAGGTTTACATATAATAGTAGATGGAAGGGCCACCACTAGAACAGGACTCCACTGGCACAGTACCCCCCCTCGTTGGAAAAATTTTTTTTAATAATTTTTTTTGTAGAACAAAGACAATGACTCGTCATTAAATATTAATATTTTTGAAAATAATGTCTTTTTGCTAATGGAGTCCTACTATTTGTCACCCTAAAACTTAGTGTTTTCACCATTGAATTTTATCTAACGATAGCTCATTTTAAAGCCCAGTGCAAGACCTTTAAAATGAGCTATATACATCATTATTAACATTATTATATTATTATAACTTAATGGCGGTTATCTCTCTTCAAGCTATTGTTAATTGACATTCGAAGGGATAAGAAAAGAAAATATCAAATCTTTAACACCTCAGAAAAAATTAATTATTGCTAAACATAAAAATTTCTAAGACAGGATGCTAAGATTGTGATGCGCTGGGAAAGAAATGATTGGGATGTCCATGATTGTTACTTTTTGATTTCTTTTTACAACATTTTTCAGATTTCTCATCTAAAGTTAACCAACTTCTAAGCACTTCGTCTTTAAAAAAAAAGTGTTTTCCTATCGTTTTTATATTTATAGGCCTCATAAAATAATTCATTTTGTTTACGATTCCTCATTTATTTCTTTTCCTGAGTTCTAATCTTGATATCTTTGATTATTTACTTGCGTTTTATTTTTGATTGACTTCTATTGTTTCTTCAATGTCGCTTTCTTCTTGATACTAATGAGACTGATTTTGAATTAATTTTTAATTAACCCTCACAATTAGAGCCTCTAATTAATTTACAAAAATTCAGATTCAAGGATTCGGGTAAGAAATGTTTTTTTGATTATTGTAATTAGTATTTATGTAATATTTTGTGATGTTTACGTGTGTCACTTAGCCACACCTAATTCTTTTTTTACATGAATTTGATTTAAAACGAATTAAAAAGAATTTTTTTCTCTTTTTACTTTGCTTTGAATTGCTTTGTTTTAACACGATTTTCAATATTCTATGAATTTTTTTTTGATGTTCTATTAATTTTTTTTATTTTTATTTTTCACAAATTATGTATACATACATTTTAACTTCGTATTATATTCTTCAGAATTCAGTTAGATTATGTCGAGTATATGCGTATGTTTTCGCTTTGAGTTGGATGTACTTTGTATGCAATTTAGTTTGGTTTTGAGAATTGAAAAGAAAAGACGTTTAGTTGTTGTGAATGTTTAACTCTAACAAGGATTTTTTTATATTTATTTTTATACTTTTATTTGTTTATTATACTTTTGTTGCTTTTTTAGGTATGGAACCAGTAGGTAGATAGTGGCCCGCTGCCGCAATTACCCCCCCCCCCTGGGGGGGGGGGGGGGGAGGGGTCTGCGGCAAGAATTTTTTTGCGGCACGATTTTTTTTGCGGCAACTTTTGATTACGTAATTTTTCAGACTATAGTGAGGGGGTCTCGATGGTCCTGGGATTTTCAATACAAAAAATTTTTTCAATACAAAAACGATGGTCCTGGGATTTTCAATACAAAAATCAGACTACCAATAAAAAAGCATGGAATTTTCACACTATAGTGAGGGGGTCTCAATGGTCCTGGGATTTTCAATACAAATAAAATTGCATGTAATTGCAATAAAAAAGCATGGTCATTTAAGGTCTCAGGATATTTTCAATACAAAAATCCGACTACCAGTAAAAAAGCATGGAATTTTCAGACTATAGCGAGGGGTCTCGATGGTCCTGGGATTTTCAATACAAAAAAATTTTTTCAATACAAAAATCCGACTACCACTAAAAAAGCCAAGGATTTTTCTAGGTCAATTCAGGTGGGTCTCCTTGGTCCTGAGAATTTCAATACAAAAAGGCAGTATACACTAAAAAAGATTGGCAATTTAAGGTCTCAGGATATTTTCAATACAAAAAGACAGTCTTCAATAAAAAAGCATGGTAATTTAAGGTCTCAGGATATAATAATAATAATAATAATAATAATAATAATAATAATATAATACACCTATCCCCCGATTTACACGGTACTTGTTTTACACGTTTTCGCTTTTACACGGTTTTTCAAATAAGTTTTTTTTTGTTTTTATCGCACTCTACTAAATGCTACTGTGTTTGAACACGTGCGCTTATAATGTCGAAAGAAGTTAAAAGAAAAGGAAAAATTTTACAATATTAGACTGTGTGAAGCATATCGCCTTATCATACACTGCGATTAAGCAAACAACGCTCAATAGCTGTTGGAAAAAATTGTGGCCAAATGTAGTCAAAAATGAACATTCCATTTCAACGTTAAATGATGAATATTCGCAGATAGTACAGATGGCGCATTCATTGGGCGGAGAAGGTTTTGATGATTTTACTGATGATGATATCGCAGAGTTAATGGCTGATAAAGAACTAAGTGAGGATGATTTAGTTAACTTAGTTTGCGAAAGTGAGTCTGAAAAATCTGATGAAGAGGAATTAGTACCAGTAACATTCACCGCTAAAGTCATCCGCGAAGGACTCGCATTGGGAAGAAAGCTGGGTAATCATTTTATACAAAATGACACAAACGTAGAAAGGGCTTTACGATTCCAACGTGACATATATCGCTGCTTGGCTCAATATGAAGAAGTTAACAAAGATCTTACAAAAAATTCGAAGCAATTGTTAATAACCGATTATATTACCACCTCTCAGAATGTAAATATTTCTGCTTCAAACATCGAATCGGCACAAATAACTTCGAGTGATGAAAATGAATTCCAACCTTCGATTCCGAAAAAAAGAATGAGAGTAATTTCTGATAGTGATGAAGGATAATAAAACACCTTTGGTTTTATTTTTTGTTCTTCTGTTTAATGTATTGTAATTAAATAAAAAAACAGTGTTTCCGTAATATATTACATATTTTAACCTGTCAATGCATTTTATTTTTATTTCTGTGTACACCTAAAAATATTGAAAAAATCACAACTGTTAAATAGCAAAATTATGCATTTTCTGCACGCTTTTCGATTTACACGGTTTTGACTTGAAAATTTTTAATTTTCGATTTACACGTTTTTCTCAGGAACGTATCTACCGTGTAAATCGGGGGATAGGTGTAATAATAATAATAATAATAATAATACTAATAATAATAATAATTGACAATAATTTGACATTCTTAATAATTTTTTATTATATACTCTTCTACATTTCATTGTTTTCAGGAATATGCTACTTTTATTGAAGAAAGAAATGAATTCTTATATTTTTGTTCATTTATTGCCGGAAAACAACAAAAAATCAATCTTTGATTAATTAACCCCTTCATAGCAAAAATCATGAAGTTTTTCAGCTGTTTTTTAATGATTTTATGATATTTTATGAAGATCCTTGAGATTATTTTTTACCAATTTGGACTTATAAATTGCAATTTTTATTGAGTCAATGGTATTTTTTTTATTTTAATCTCCTTAATAATATTTCTATTAATTTAAAATATATATCTAAAAAGTATTCTTCTTTTTACTTGATTGTTTGTTGATGTACTCTATTCATTGTCATTGTATGTACATTTCTGTACATATGTCATTTTTATTTTTTTTCATTGTATTTTTAATTTATATGTAAATTCATAAGAGAGGCCTTTCTTATTTATTGGTTGTATTATAAATATTAAAAAGTAATTAAAATAAAAGTTTATTTAAAATAAGATTTCCTAAATTTACATTTAACCATGAATTTTTTCGTTAAAATTCTACTCATAGCACTTGCATGGGCCAGTGTAATTCAATGTGAGAAATACTACAGAGCTTGTGGTGGTGACCTAATTCGCATTGTTAATGAAGTATGTGGCGAAAGGGGTACTTTTCCCACTATGGGAGAGAAAAGTAAATTCTATTTTTTTATGTAACATAATAAGTTTCAATTTAATTAAATTTTATTTTAGACAATTTACATTTAATTATTTTTTATTCTTTGCAGGATCAATTAGAAACCAAGAATCTCTCGATCAAGATTATTTAGATGAAAAATTATTGCGAAATGTTTGAAAATTTATTTGAAAAAATATATCTTTTTAATTTATTTTATTTAATAATTGGAGATGCTGATAATAAGTACAATTTAGGAAATCTTATTTTAAATAAACTTTTATTTTAATTACTTTTTAATATTTATAATACAACCAATAAATAAGAAAGGCCTCTCTTATGAATTTACATATAAATTAAAAATACAATGAAAAAAAATAAAAATGACATATGTACAGAAATGTACATACAATGACAATGAATAGAGTACATCAACAAACAATCAAGTAAAAAGAAGAATACTTTTTAGATATATATTTTAAATTAATAGAAATATTATTAAGGAGATTAAAATAAAAAAAATACCATTGACTCAATAAAAATTGCAATTTATAAGTCCAAATTGGTAAAAAATAATCTCAAGGATCTTCATAAAATATCATAAAATCATTAAAAAACAGCTGAAAAACTTCATGATTTTTGCTATGAAGGGGTTAATTAATCAAAGATTGATTTTTTGTTGTTTTCCGGCAATAAATGAACAAAAATATAAGAATTCATTTCTTTCTTCAATAAAAGTAGCATATTCCTGAAAACAATGAAATGTAGAAGAGTATATAATAAAAAATTATTAAGAATGTCAAATTATTGTCAATTATTATTATTATTAGTATTATTATTATTATTATTATTATTATTATTATTATTATTATTATTATTATTATTATTATTATTATTATTATTATTATTATTATTATTATTATTATTATTATTACACCTATCCCCCGATTTACACGGTAGATACGTTCCTGAGAAAAACGTGTAAATCGAAAATTAAAAATTTTCAAGTCAAAACCGTGTAAATCGAAAAGCGTGCAGAAAATGCATAATTTTGCTATTTAACAGTTGTGATTTTTTCAATATTTTTAGGTGTACACAGAAATAAAAATAAAATGCATTGACAGGTTAAAATATGTAATATATTACGGAAACACTGTTTTTTTATTTAATTACAATACATTAAACAGAAGAACAAAAAATAAAACCAAAGGTGTTTTATTATCCTTCATCACTATCAGAAATTACTCTCATTCTTTTTTTCGGAATCGAAGGTTGGAATTCATTTTCATCACTCGAAGTTATTTGTGCCGATTCGATGTTTGAAGCAGAAATATTTACATTCTGAGAGGTGGTAATATAATCGGTTATTAACAATTGCTTCGAATTTTTTGTAAGATCTTTGTTAACTTCTTCATATTGAGCCAAGCAGCGATATATGTCACGTTGGAATCGTAAAGCCCTTTCTACGTTTGTGTCATTTTGTATAAAATGATTACCCAGCTTTCTTCCCAATGCGAGTCCTTCGCGGATGACTTTAGCGGTGAATGTTACTGGTACTAATTCCTCTTCATCAGATTTTTCAGACTCACTTTCGCAAACTAAGTTAACTAAATCATCCTCACTTAGTTCTTTATCAGCCATTAACTCTGCGATATCATCATCAGTAAAATCATCAAAACCTTCTCCGCCCAATGAATGCGCCATCTGTACTATCTGCGAATATTCATCATTTAACGTTGAAATGGAATGTTCATTTTTGACTACATTTGGCCACAATTTTTTCCAACAGCTATTGAGCGTTGTTTGCTTAATCGCAGTGTATGATAAGGCGATATGCTTCACACAGTCTAATATTGTAAAATTTTTCCTTTTCTTTTAACTTCTTTCGACATTATAAGCGCACGTGTTCAAACACAGTAGCATTTAGTAGAGTGCGATAAAAACAAAAAAAAACTTATTTGAAAAACCGTGTAAAAGCGAAAACGTGTAAAACAAGTACCGTGTAAATCGGGGGATAGGTGTATTATATTATTATTATTTTTATTATTATTATTATTATTATTATTATTATTATTATTATTATTATTATTATTATTATTATTATTATTATTATTATTATTATTATTATTATTATTATTATTATTATTATTATTATTAATATATCCTGAGACCTTAAATTACCATGCTTTTTTATTGAAGACTGTCTTTTTGTATTGAAAATATCCTGAGACCTTAAATTACCATGCTTTTTTATTGAAGACTGTCTTTTTGTATTGAAAATATCCTGAGACCTTAAATTGCCAATCATTTTTAGTGTATACTGCCTTTTTGTATTGAAATTCTCAGGACCAAGGAGACCCACCTGAATTGACCTAGAAAAATCCTTGGCTTTTTTAGTGGTAGTCGGATTTTTGTATTGAAAAAATATTTTTGTATTGAAAATCCCAGGACCATCGAGACCCCTCGCTATAGTCTGAAAATTCCATGCTTTTTTACTGGTAGTCGGATTTTTGTATTGAAAATATCCTGAGACCTTAAATGACCATGCTTTTTTATTGATAGTCGGATTTTCTATTGAAAAAATTTTATTTGTATTGAAAATCCCAGGACCATTGAGACCCCCTCACTATAGTGTGAAAATTCCATGCTTTTTTAGTGGTAGTCGGATTTTCTATTGAAAAAATTTTATTTGTATTGAAAATCCCAGGACTATCGTTTTTGTATTGAAAAAATTTTTTTGTATTGAAAATCCCAGGACCATCGTTTTTGTATTGAAAAAAATTTTTTGTATTGAAAATCCCAGGACCATCGAGACCCCCTCACTATAGTCTGAAAAATTGCGTAATCAAAAGTTGCCGCAGACCCCCCCCCCCAGGGGGGGGGGGTATTTGCGGCAGCGGGCCACTATCTACCTACTGGAACCAATCTACGATTTTTCCATTCAGCCAATATCTTTTGTTACACGAATTTTTTAGGAAAGTATCTATCGTGTACTGCATTTATTGTCTCAGAGTATTTTGTTTTTTGACAACAGTTTTTCATATTTTTATATAAATACGATAAGTTCTTAAAAGAATGATTTATTTAAAAAATAAAGTTTCTTGAAATTTGTTTGATTGATGAATTAAAATATTTTTGTCGAGGGTCGAACAAAAAGAATATTTAATAGAAAACCAAAATAAATATTTTATATAAATAATAAATTGTATCAATTTAATGAAAACATTTTCAGTCTTACACTAAATTAATTGATACTTTCTAACAATTGATTAATCAAAGATTTATTAGTTTTTTGTTCAAATGATTAAAAATTGTTATTAAAAAAACTAATTATTTCAGTAAATCAATTATTCTAATTATACCTAAACAAATACATTTTTTTTATTTTCAAAATTAATATTATGAATAGTTTTCTTTATCATCTTTTCAAACTATAAATCCATATATTTTATTTATTTAAAAAAAGTCAAAAATTTAATATGCAAGGCAAAATATAGTAGGCAAGCTGCTATATGGGGTGTTGAATCTGCTAGTGTGCCATTTAAGGATGCGGGCACAATCATCCGTTTTCAGACTGGTTTGGTTATTGGTATAAGCCCCGATGATTTTCATGTCTACCTGGAGCATTTTATAACTTTTTCTATCATTTTTGTTTTGATGGGCATATATATATTCCTCATATCTAAGGCCAAGTTTTCAGAAGATGTCGTTCCTCTTGTACCATGTTCCAAGGGAACATACGACGAATGTTTCTACAGACGCATACTTATTTTTTCTCCTGCCAGTTGGACTCCTTTTCCGCTATTTATGGCTGTTTGAATCAGATATTCGATGCAGAGACTAAAGATTGTCATTGACAATGGACATCCTTGTTTCACTCCTTTTACTTGTTTAATCTCACTGGATTTTGTTTCTCCATTTTGATAGATAGTGTGGCGATCCTTATATCACTCTTGCAATAGGTTTATTGTGTTCTTATTTAAACCTTTTTGTTGGAGAGTATGCCATATTATTTCACATCCATTGGCAATGTTCACTGCTTTTTGCCATTCTGAAATTAACCTATGTTCATAGATCCATTGGAAGATTCTTTTATTTAGTATTTTCATAAATATTCTATAACTGGTAAACATTAGTGCTATTCGCCTCCAGTTAGCAGGATTTTGTGCTTGGTTGGTTTTTCTTGTCTTCATTATTAATTTTGTGGTTTATGTTTTCAATTAGTCAGGAATTTTCTTTGTGTCGATGATTCGATTGTACAGGGTATCTTCCATTATCCAATCTTTTCATGCTCTAATTGGTATTCCGTCATCTCCGGGAGGTGTCTTTGCTATTTTATATTGCTATTAGTATATCATTATCTGATATTGGTTTTGCATGAGTTCCATTCAGGTTTTTTGTCTGTAATGGTAATCATATTTTGTGGCCTTGGCGGTGTTGTTCTTGTAAAGTGCAAATCCATTGACGCTGGTGTTCGGTCCATGACTCTGTTGGAGTCTTGATTGATTTCTTTTATTGCTCTGCCAGAGTTGAGTGAGTAGAATCTCTGGATCAGGTAGGAACAGAGAGTTAGTTTTTTGTTTTCTGTTCTGTATGCTCTTTTGGGTTTTAGATTTTGTTGGTATTTATTCTTAAACCCATTCAGAATTTCATTTATTGATAGTTGATGGAGTCTGAATTGGTTTATTGGCTCCTCAATATCAGGGTTCTTTTCTTCATTTGTGCATTTCTTGTATTTCTTTATATCATTGATGATATTTTGAGCTATCTCATCTCTGATTTCATCTGGATTAGGCACATTAAATATTGGATTTTCTGGATTCTTCAAGAAGTCATTTATATACTGAATTACAAAGAAACCGCATTCGTATTTGTTGTTTTGTGTTGGGTAGGCTGATGCGTTCAATAATTGAAATTCAATATCCTCTTCGGATGTTGTTATTTGGAGGATATTGTCCATTTTCTTTTTTATTACATTCTTTTGATCCTGTGTTATTTGATTATCTTTCTCTACTATTATTGATGTTCTGCTCTTTCTCTGGGCTAGGTAAACGGTCCAGTGCCCACCATTCCAGTGTATCAGCCAGATCGTTTGTTCATTTTTGTTCATTCGTTTTTTTGATCCTCCTCCAATTAGTGTTTCTGTTTGGTTAAAAAAGGATTCTATTTCTTCAGTTGGCTTTTTATTGTTTATTTTTTTTTTGGTTCAATCTCTTCAGTTGTTGAGATCATTTTCCTTCTTTTTCTGTTGTTTTCAGCTCCATTCTGTGCATTCACGGATGGCTGGATAATTGTGGTTTCTGTTGAGTTTGGGTTTTCTGTTTGTTGGTTGTTTTTTAGAGTAACTCGGGTAACCTATGTCCTTTCTGAGGTTGAAAGATCTAGGAATTCCTACAATAGTTCTTCTAATTAAGAAATTTAAAAAGGTTATCGTATTATGTTGGTCTGATGGATTTTCAAATTTGTATTGTTTGAGTGTTTTTTCGATTAATTCGATTAGGTTTAGATCCTCTTTCCTTAGTTCTGGATTTTTGGGGTTATGTTTGAGTTTTTTTAGCCACATTCCTGGAACAGTAAAGTAGTTAGCAATGTCTTTCCAGTTAATGTTTTTTACAATTGTTTAAATAAGGTTATTTCGAAACTTCGTATTTAATATAAAATTGTGGTTTTATAATATAAAATGAAAATAATGGAAATTAATTATGACGCTAATAGACAAATGATGAAAATGACAAATAGTTTTACTATAAAAATACTGTTGAAAATAAATTTAATCTACATTAAAGTCGGTTTCATAGAAAGTCAGAATTAGTTTTGGACTTAAACGTTTAAATTGGAAATTAATAAAGTAAAAAAATTTAATATTTATGTATTTGTAATTATTTGTTTTTAATTATTTATAATTAAGGCTTTGCTGCTCTGCATCTAATTATTGATTAGTTTAAATTACTAAATGAATATTGTGAAATTTGATTAATTAAAGTATTTAATTTTTTGGGTTCATTTGTGACCTCAGATGAATTGAATTTTAAAAATTATTTGCTAACCAGTTGCATTTGTAAATCCTCATTAAAAATTATCACCGACATGCACCGTAATTTTTCGGTTGTGTTTCGGGTTTTGGAAAATTACCGTAATTACAGAATTACATCAAGGCGCATAAATTATGTAAAACGATAACATATTATAGGCAGATGCAGAGCCTGTTAGAGCCTTTTGGAGGCCCAGGTCTGACATTATATGTGGCCCCCTATATAATGAAAAATATACAAAAAATTAAATTTTTACTGATAAAATATTTATTATTTCAAAAATAAAAAAATATATTCCGATAATAAAAATATATTAATTAAAATTTAAAAATGCGCTTTTTGAGCCTTTAAAGCTGCAAAAGAACTTATAATTTCAGAATAGTCCAAATTTCTAGCTATATATCAATCAATATTTAGCGTCACCAAACCATTTACACGATCCTGTATCATGGCTGATCTTAAATAATTTTTTATCCGTTTGAGTAAAAAACTCCTCTTTGCCTCTGCTACACTAACTGGCAAGGTTAAAAATATTCTCAGAGCAATAGCAATATTTGGATAAATATTTAAAAACCCCATTTCGATTATTTCTTTTAAAAGCTCACACGGTTTCGTGCAGCCTTTAAAATGTGATTTATAAACTCTTTTAAGAAATTTAAATTCTTCCAGAATTTCTTCATCTATTTGATTTTCATATTTTGTTTGTAAACAGTTTAAACAAGACGATGCTGAAAAGATTTCAAACCAGAGCATATAAGACATTCAGCATTGATGATTTATGACAAATGTATTTTATGAAATGATTTCGTATTCAAAAATAAATAAAGGATACAAATATATTTTGACATGTATTGATGTTTTCTGTCGATATGCACGTGCTTATTCCTGTCAAATCAAAATCTGCTGATGAAATGACTCAAGCTATAAAATCAATGTTCAAAGATGGTCACCCTAATAATTTACAAACGGATTTAAGCAAAGAATTTTACAATGGTAAAGTGAAAAAAATTCTTATTAGAATAAACTATTATTCTGTACATTCTCAGTATTAAGCCGCTTACATTGAACCATTTAATAGGACATTGATAGATAGACTGAAACGAAGTTTTGTACATCGAGTGAATAAAATATGGATTAATGGTTTACCGAAATCATACATAGTTATAATCATTCATCACACAAAGGTTTAAAAGTATTGAGACCTGTGGATATTTCATCTAAAAATAGTGTTGATTTATGGCTGTAAAGAAAGTTTGAAAAAGTGGAAAATCCCAAGTATAGTGTCGGCAACCATGTTCGAATTTCCAAAATATCTGCTTCACCATTCATTAAAAATTTCGATGTTCATTGGAATGATGAAGTTTTTAAAATTTCGTAAATAAATACTAAACAGAATTCTGTAATGTATGTCATTAAAGACTATTATAACAATGAATTTAATGGTAAATTTTACTGAGCAAGAATTACAAGTTATTCCAAAACCAACAGTATTTAAAATTGAAAAAATATTGAAATCCAAAAATAAAGGTAAGGATAAACAATACTATGCCAAATGGCATGGATATCAAAACCCCTCGTGGATATCAGCAAAAGATCTAGTAAAATGAATTTCTATACAATTTTACCGAGAAATAGTTGCCCTACAATTCATCCAAACAATTAAGCCAGTAAATTCATGGTCTAATCCGATTTCTTTACATTGGTAATTGAGAAGTTGCATTGCAAGATTTTACATTCATGTAAAACACATTCCCATTTTATAGTCAATGTAAGATTGATTTCAAAAAGAATTTTCTGAAAACATGTAGTAGTATCTTTATAAAGTGATGATTTCTTGGTAGCAGCATTTATTATTTAAAACAATTAAGTGATAATTTAAGCCTTTTGCTGCGAATAATATATTTAATGTATTTAATCTAGATTGACAAGAACTATCTTATAGTCGAAAATGTTTTCATTAAATACATTATTCGCTGCAAGATGCTTAAATTATCACTTAATTGTTTTAGTAGTATTTTTGTTATCGGTAATTTTGATAAAACTTATCATATCCCGAATCAAATATTAGATCTGCATTGCTATATGTTTTTCAAGTGTTAGCCGCAACAACGTCGAATTCATTCTCAATCTCCATAATTAATAAATTAAACAAATAAAATTACTAAATTTATTTTATTCACAAAACTGCCCTTTTTTGTAATATTTAAACAATCTGTTCGAGGCTTTTTTATTATTTTAATTTTGATACTGATTTCAATGCTGGTTTAATTTTAATATTTAATATATTTTAATTTACTTTTTATATTTTAAACTTACTTTAATTTATTAATTTAAATATTTATACAAAAATTTATGTAATCTGATATATAAAATTTAAATGTTTATTAGCAATATCCAGTTTTAACTTAAACGTGAATTCTACCCTTTCATCCCCCTTCTTTAAATTCTTTAATCTTTTCAATATTCCTGATTAAAGACTTCCCACTTTTATCTCTCAGCATATAACTGCGATCGTGTATTCGTTTTGTTACCGTGTATGGTCCTTCATATCTATCTTGATCCTTGTTTCGTATTTCTCGTTTGATTAACACTTTGTCTCCAATATCCAACCTCCTTGCAGTTGTTGTTTCCTCATTTTGTCTTTTACTTTCAATTTTCAATGCGATATCGTTCCTGTTGATTCTACTATCAATATACCATTTTGACCTATCAATTTTCCTACCAAAAATAATTTCAGCTTGGCTTACTCCCGTTGTTTTTTGAATGGTTGCGTTGAGTGTATATTCTATATCTGGGATAAGGTCTGCCCAGTCTTTTGTATTTCCGTCTTTCAGCGATGCATTAATAAAATCTCTTATTGTCCGGAATTGTCTTTCGATTATACCATTCGTATTATGATGATATGGACTCGAATACACTATCTCGAACCCTGCATTTTTGCTTATATTCTTTAAGCTATTTGCTTCGAATGTTTTCCCGCAATCTACATGTAGTTCTTTGGGTGCCCCAAATTTTAGAATCCAGTTGTTTAACAATATCTTCCCAATGGTCTCTTCATCCTGTTTATTTATAGCTGTTAACGAGATGTATTTGCTGTAATGGTCGATTATTGCGCAAATGTATCTTTTCCTGTTAAATGTTTCTTTCATTGGGCCACATATGTCCATATATATTTTCTCGAAGGGTTCGGATGCTTCAAGTACTTTTGGTTTCTCTTTCATCTTTGTAGTTACAACTTTAACTTTTTGACACGATTCGCAATTTGATATTGTCGTTTTTACTTCCTTTATTAGATCTCTCATATCAAAATTGTTTTGTATGTATTTGATAACTTTGTCAACTCCAGCATGGCACAGTAATAGATGTGTTTTGTTAATCATTTCTCTTCTTTTGCTCTCTGGTATCCATATTCTTTTATCTTTGGTATAAATAATATTATCCTCTATTATAAACCTTCCACTCTTTTGCGTTCTTATTTTATTTTTAATCTCCTCTATTTCATCACTATTCATTTGCCATTCCTCTCCTTTGTCTTCAGTCATTATATTTAACATTCTGGTTTTCATTCTTCCCATTTTAGGATTATCGTGTTCCATAAGACATTGTACACATGTGCCACACGTTTTCCTCGATAACATGTCTGCGTTAGTATGTAGTGTACCCTTTCTAAATTCCATTTTTATATCAAGGCTACTTAAATAGTTTATCCAGGTCTGGAATTGAGCTGTAATTGGCTTCTTCGTGGTTAGCATAAATGTTATTGCTTTATGATCTGTACGTAGTGTAAATCTTTTTCCATATAAATAGTGATTGAAATGCCGACAAAAATAATATATAGCCAGGAGTTCCTTTCTTGTAATACAATAGCCTCTTTCGTGGTCATTCATCGCATGTGAGCCATAAGCGATAACTTGCTCATATCCCATGTCAATCTTCTGTGATAAGACTGCGCCGATTGTATCGAAACTTGCATCCGTATCCAGTATGAATTCTTTCTTAAAATCAGGAAATACCAAAATCGGTGCGGTTATTAATGTCAACTTCATATTCTCAAAAGCCTGCTCACAATTTTCATTCCATATTATTTTGTCGCTATTTTTACCACATATACTTTCTAAAGCTCTTGCCTTCTTTGCGTATTCTTTAATAAATTTTCGATAATAGTTGCAAATACCCAAGAAACTCCTTAAATTTTTCACACATTTCGGCCTTTGAAATGATTGAATAGCTTTAATTTTGCTCTGATCCGTTTGGATGCCGTCTCTATTTATAATATGGCCTAAGAATTTCACTTCGCTTTTCAGTATTTGACATTTTTCAGGATTAATTCTTAGTTTAGCTTCTGCGATTTTCTGCAATACTCTTTCCAGCAGTTTATAGTGTTCTTCCATTGTGTTAGTAAAAATTAATATATCGTCCAGATAAACCATTACCCCGTCTTTCCATAAATCCTTTAATATCTTCGTCATGAGCTCTTGAAAAGTTCCTGGTGCTGCCGCGATGCCAAACGGCATTCGGTTGAAACAGAATTGTCCCTCTTTCGTTGAAAAAGCTGTTTTCTCCTGTGAATCTCTATCCAACTTCACCTGATAGTATGCGTTTCCAAGGTCAATAGAACTAAAATATCTAGTACCATGCAAAGCATCTAAGATCTCGTCAACGTTAGGCATCGGGAACGCTTGCCTTTCAGTAATTTTGTTAAGTTGTCTAAAGTCCAAACAGAGTCTGATATCTTTCTTTTCCTTTTTCCAAACGCACACTAAAGGGGTATTCCAAGGTGAATTACACTTTCTTATAATATTATTATCCTCCAGATTTTTAATGGCCATGTTTATTTTCTCTTCCAAGTTTATAGGCTGTCTTCTGGGCTTTATCATTATTGGTCCGCCATTTGTTTCAATTTTATGTTGAATTAAATCAGTGCATCCAACATCCCACTTGTCAGCCATGAAAACACATTTATTTCTCTTGATAATTTCTACAAGCAATTTATCTTCTTTAACTTTCAACTTCTCTATCGCATGTTGGAATCTTTCTTCATTTGTAATATTCCTCCCAAATTTAGCATCAATTTCACATATACGTTCATTAGATATCATTTCACCTTCTTGAATCCATCTTAATTCAATACCGAATTGTTTCTGTAATTCTATACCCCCAATAACATCTGGGACAATGTTTTGTACGACGGTAAAGGTCACTATTTTTGTTAGCTTCCCTATCTTTACCTCAATTTGAACTTTTCCTATAGTCTCCAATTTACTGTCATTTGCACACCTTAGCATTTCATCTGTTTTTATTATCTCGACTTTGTCCAATTTATCCAGTACTGCTTTAGACATTACATTAACTCGTGCTCCTGTATCTAACAGACACTCAATTCCGCGCCCCTGAATTTCAAGTGTTATACTTGGTCTACCTTGCATTTTATGATAAGTCATATGAGGTCCTTTCCATTCGTCTTTCGTAAATATATTTTGTTCCACTTTGTTCTTTATACTATTGGAAATTTCATTAATCCACTCAATCTTATCTTCATTCATATCAAATGACTTTTTTAGGAAACTATATACTTTTTCTCCTGTTCTTTCATCGCTACACATTATTTTGCTGTTTTCATTATTATGATCTATACTTTTATAAACATTAAAATTAGTCTTATCATCCATATTATTACATAAATCTTTACTAAAAATATTAAAATTATCTACACTATTCAAATTATTTACATTATTCAAATTATTTACATTATAAAAATTATTTACATTATTATAACCAGCATTTTCATCAAAATCAAAATTACCTAATAAATGGCTCCTATCATCGCCTCCTGTGATGGAGCTTCCTCGTTTGGGTATTGCATTTCGTCGTATTTCTCTTCGGCTTCACTTGAATAATTCAGTTGATAGTTTGCATCTTGATTTCCAATTGCTGCTACCTCTCTTCTATTATACTGATTGTTCTGTTGAAATCGGCCCCCTTTATTTCGGTGTGCTGCATTATTTCTTCCGTAATGATTCATTTTCGGCTTAAATCTTTCTAGGTTTGTATAGCATTCAGTTTCTTTGTGACCTTGTAGATGACATCTCCTACACTGAATGTTTGGACATTCTCGGCGTACGTGTCCATATAATCCACATCCAAAACACTGAATCCTCCTCTTCATAGTACATTCTCGGCTTACATGACCTGGTTTTTGGCATGTCCAGCATACGACGTTCTTAGTCGCTTCCAATGGTTTTGACATTGGCATCGTATTTGTCTGTGCGGGTCTTTGAACGGCATCTCTGTAGGTTTTGACGGGTTTCATATATGTTATAGGTCGGATGGAGTTAACATGGTTTATAGCTTTATTCACTTTCTCAACTTTTCTAATTGTGCTTTTAATTTCTTCTGACGTCTTTAGTTCTTGCATTTCTATTTCCTTTTTATCTTTTTTCTCTCGAGCCCCATTCATGAGTAGGCACTTTTTAATTTCTTCTTCGTTCCACTCATGTCGCAGTAATCTTTTGGTTAATTTCTCTACTTTTTCGATAAAGCGGTCTGCTGAATCGGATCCTTGTTCATAATTTAGAGTTTCCTTTAAGTCTTCGAATAATGATTTTGGCCTCGAAAATGCTGATCTGAGCTTCTCTTCAAATGTTTTTCCTTCTGCTTTTTCATATTCATCGTATAATGGTTTATCCAACAGTGTGGTAACCAGAATCATCTGCATCTTGACAGATGTTTTCGTAATATTAAAAAAATTTTGGCATTCTTTGATGAATTCTTCCAGGTCTTCGTCTCTGTGGAATCTTTCTGGTAGCAACCTGCTAATCAATAGGTTTGTTGGCGTGGTCGCCATGTTAGCCGCAACAACGTCGAATTCATTCTCAATCTCCATAATTAATAAATTAACACTAGGACGGCCAGAGCGGTTATTTTGACCGTTAAGCAATTTCATTTTTATTTTGTGAGAAAACGAAAAGGAATTAACGTCTCATATTTTGTGACAATTATTCATTTTTAGTGAACTTGTTGTGCATATCAAAGCTTCAATTATAGCATTTGTCACGACTGAGATAATGAGGCCATCCCCATGGAAGGCCGAACCGGTCAATTTGACCGGTATCTTGAAACACACAAGAAAGTCACACATAATCATCTTACATACTAGAAAATATAAAACCAAATATAATTTACACACAACCGAAGCATTTAACAGTCATTTGGGAATGTTTTCCACAGTAAACTTTACTACATACATGGCATATAGCTCCGGATTTGTTATCACAAAGAGGAGCAGAACAAGTTTTTCGCTTCTTTAATTTTGGTTGTTCAGAACAGAGTTCACCAGAGATGGGACTTGCTGTTCGACGGCTTTTGAACTATTCACAAAGAGATGTAGCTAATTCAAAAATAAAATCCCTTCTTTTTATAGTTGATCCCGTAGCATCTTTGAAAATAACATGAGCGTTGAGAGCTGCTTTATCAAGCAAATCATAGAAAGTAGCGACTGGCCATCTTGCTGTTGCGGCTTTACTGCTGTATAAACGCAACATGCTATCCATGGTATCTACAGCTGTCTTATTTTTGTTATAAAAGTGTATCATTTCAGGCTTTCTCTTTTCGTCAGATCTCACACTAGCAGTAGAATGGAATGTTGACATGACAATGACTTTCTTGTCCGATTTGCCTTGATAGGAAACAGTGACAGTGTTTTGACACGATAAATGAGTCGATTCAAAAAGAGGCTTTTTCTCCAAGTGAGCTGATGATAAAAAGCGTGAATTTAATCTTACAGTACCAACCAATGTTGTTCGATTACAAGGAGATGTTCAGCTAGTGAGAGACTTGTAAAGAAATTGTCAGTGCAGACATTGTATCCTTTATTGAAAAATGGCTCCATTAGTTTCCTGACTACAAAATCACCCAGCCGTAATCCACAGCGTTCGTTTCTATCGTGAGCCCCTAAATATGGCATTTGATTGATGACAAATTTGGTTTTGACATCACTGAGAATCCAGTATTTGATACCGAATTTATCAGGCTTATTTGGCATAAATTGGATGAAGCAACACCTATTTTTTAGCGGCAAAAGTTGCTCGTCGACAGTAAGGAAGGGATTAGGAGTATAAACTTGAAGACAGTTTGAAACAAACAAGTCAAATATTTCACGAAAATGGGCATATTTATCTTGTTCTACTCTTTGACGTCGAGAACATTGTTCATCAAAACGAAGAAAGCGCAGTATCTCACGGAAACGGTTCCGAGACATGACTTCTCTGAAGTAAGGAGATCCAAATTGAGATGACCAGATTGAATTGATAGAATGTCGGCGAAAGCCTAACACACCACGGAGATACAGCAATCCAAGAAAAGCATCTAATTCTTGTAGACTGATACACCAGTCTGACGAAGCTTCTTTTCCTTTCATAATTGTGTATTTTTGAATTAACTTCAGCATTCCCTCAGAGACTATCAAGCGCCAAGCGCTCAGGGGTGAGTCAATTTTGCGCTTTGCAAAAGCTTTCACACCAGGTGTTCCACTAAAAATATTGTGCGCAGGGAATCTGCCAACACTAATAGCGTGATTGTTTTCTACTTGATTCCAAAGAGTGCCATCCCTGCCAGATAAAAGCTGATTTTCTAATGAAGAAATTGAGCTATTGACTGACTCATTGTCACTTTCTAACGAACTTCCATTATCATCAGAGTTCCATTCATGTAACTCTTCGTCAGAATCATTTCTTTCGGGCTCATCATCACTTCCCATAGGCTGATCTTCATCTTCGGAGAGAGCAGCGTCAATATTCCATAGCTTCTGTAAAGCACGTTGAGCAGCAATTCTTTTAGTTGGCATATTTGATTCTAAAATAATGATAAAAACTCCGTCAGTAAAATAAGAAACGTCAAATTTATTATTGGATTCTAATGAAAACACGGTTTTATAATGTTTGTTATCCCAAGAAGTTCAAAGATTTTCTATAACAATTATTAGATATTGTCTTATGACATTTCGTTAAGTTTTTCGTTTAATTCTTTTAATTTACCAAATTTCAAAACTTAGAACTCTTAATGCTTGCTTAATTACACTTTTAATAAGCACTATCTTTGAATAAAAGCAAGAGAATATTTATAAACAAGAAATGAAGTATACATACATACCAGTCTGAATAAACGCGAAGACAATGTTTAAAATAGTGTAGCTTTGTGTCAGCTAAACAAATATTTTTATTTCATTGTTGTAAGTAGTTTAATAAATTAACTACTGTTAGAATAAAAATAGTTAAATTTTGAAAGCGTGTTAGTAGCACAAAGAAAGTATTGCTAAATGAGTTGCATCATAGAAATCTCAGCATGAAAATAAGGAGCATATGTGCACCGGTCAAATTGACCGGTTTGGCCTTTCAAGGTATAAAATATTTCCGGCCGTCCTAGTGTTAAACAAATAAAATTACTAAATTAATTTTATTCACAAAACTGCCCTTTTTTGTAATATTTAAACAATCTGTTCGAGGCTTTTTTATTATTTTAATTTTGATGCTGATTTCAATGCTGGTTTAATTTTAATATTTAATATATTTTAATTTACTTTTTATATTTTAAACTTACTTTAATTTATTAATTTAAATATTTATACAAAAATTTATGTAATCTGATATATAAAATTTAAATGTTTATTAGCAATATCCAGTTTTAACTTAAACGTGAATTCTACCCTTTCATCAAGGATGAATTAAATATTAATTGTGATTATAAACCGTTTACAATAATATTCGAAAATATAGTAGATGCCAAAAGAATGGGTTGTGATAAGCTGAAAAATGATGTTACTGAAAAAGAATATTTACTGCGCTTTAATCTATTTGAACCAAACAGTTTAATGAAAGAAATTTAAAAATCAGTGTCGTACATTGATAAAGTTGAAGAAACATTTACGTTTGCTGACGATTTATATTTTGATAAACTTGATGTGCTACTTGAATATTTAAAGTTTAATTGTTCACACATATTTAAAAATTTAGAAATTGGGAACATGTAAAAATGAAAAGGAGATGGCAAAGAATCGATAAAAACAAACATTGAAATAAGACTAAGTCGTATTTAATTAACAAGTATAAATCGAATAAGGAAAACCGAAACAAAGCCAAAAAACGATTTCAAGATAACGGATGGAGCAAGATAGGAGCAAGATTTGTGCCATTACTTTTTTCTATACATTTTTGTGTCTCAGATGCAGTTCAACTTCTTACCAGGACTAAAAATTCGCTAAATGTTCAATGCTTTTCTCATGCTCTGATAGAATTACCATCGTATATCCAATAATGTGACCCTTTATGAGAAAGAGATGGAATTTTGATTGTGCTACTTGTAAGCAGCTTGTATCAAAAACAATAAATTTAAAGATTACTGCAGCCAATATTGACGAATTCCCACTGATTAGCCCGTGGATTTAATGAATTATTAAAAATTTTCATTTCATAATTTTTTTATAAAAACAAACCGCTCAATTTCTTCTGTTCCATGTTCTATGAAACGTTGTTGCTTCTATGTCTAACTCTAGTTAATCTTTTTATTTGTTCTGTGAACATAAATAATATTTAAAACAGATATTTTTGTTGTATTTTTTCACTTTTTTGCTTTTCCACTCTCCATTTACGATATTGTTACCATCAAATCTCCATTTCCGGCCATGAATATTGAAATAACAAGAACTAATAACTACTATACAAGAATATTAATAAAACTTAAATTATTTACACCTGGTTTCAGAATAAAATTATTTATAATATAAAAAAACCAATAAACAGGTATAATAATTTCTAAAATCTGGCGTGTTTAAAAGTAATTATTATAATTAATTTTAAAATAATATTACACCTGGTTTTATGGAATATTGACATCTTCAATAGGCAAGGGCCTATCAATTTCGCCATTGAAACGTTAATTTTTTAAGAAAGTACATGAACAATTATGGAATTTAATTAAAATATCAATTGAAAATAAAACTAATTTGTCAATTTTCATTTCAAAAATTTTAATAAATTATTACCAAAAATAAAATTAAAAATTATTTATTCTTAAATTCTTAAAACACTACAATTGATAGTTATAAATAATAATCTTAGTTATATTAATTTTTTTAACGTCAAAATGTAAATGTAAATCAGAACAGTTAGTAATCAAACTTTAAAAATAAATATTTGTTTAACTTATGTATTTAGTATTTTTCTTTTGAATAGAAATTTAAGTTTTAAAAAGTCTTATTGATTATATTTGTTAATAATTTGTTGTCAAAAATTTAATATTTTTTTAAATTGTGAAATAAAATTTAGTTGAAATGGCTAGTGAATCTTTGGCTTTTTCTAATCCTTCAGTTCCGAACGATGCACCAGATACTGTCATTTTGCCGTCTAAGAAATTGTCAAATAGTGATTTTAGAACTATTTTAATGACTCCTAAACCTTCTAATTGGAATAAGGATGAATCAAAACCTCCAGGTACAATGCAGCCTCCAAAAAAAGTTATTGAGGCAGATAAGAAGAAGAAAGTTAAAAAGCACAAGCCTAAAAAATCAGAAACAAATCAAGAGAAGACTCCTAAATCAATGTCTACTCCATATAGAGATCGAGCGAAGGAACGTCGGGAAGGGAAAATGCCAGAATCGGATGATCCAGAAACAGCGTTGAGTGGCCAATACAAAGCTGTTTCAGCTAATAAATCAGAAAACCTTGCTCAAGCTGAGAACAGACGTCAGCAGATTGAAGAATCTAAGTTTCTTGGTGGTGACATGAAGCATACGCATCTTGTGAAAGGTCTTGATTATGTATTGTTAGAGAAGGCAAGGCATGATATTGAATCTAAAGAAAGAGAAGCCCTAATAAAAGCAGAAAAAGCCAATTTAGAAAGAAAAAAATTAATGTCCGATGGAACAATTCAAAATCCAATGTGTAAAAAAATATTTCGTATCTTGTTTGAAAAGCAAATTTCACAGAGAAATCAAAATTTTTATCCTGGTAAAATGGCGTATAGGATTGATTTAGAGGATGAATTTGCCGAATTCGATGTTCCCGCCACGATACATAGAAGCTCAATGGAATGTCCGAGAATTGAAGATCATGCAGGTGGATTGACTAGCAATCAAAAAGTAATAAATAGTCTTACTAACATTTTGTCTTATTTGCGAGGTGAACGGAAACAAGCGAAAAAGGCAAAACAAAAATTTAAAATTGAAGAAATGGATCCTCGAGATGTTGGTAAAGGTAAAATTTAATTAATTTCTAATAATATTACATAATATTTACTTTTTTCGCTATTTAATTCAAAGTGTATAAATGTTATAATGGTCACTAATTGAATCGTCAAATAGATTAAATTTCAACAATATTATAAATAACCCCTCCTATATATCATTCTACCGCGCCATAAGATTGTTGTCAATGTCAATGAAAATATTTTTATAATTCCCGGTAAAAATAGGACCGATTTATCCGATTTGATAAGGACGAACCTGTACTTATCATTTATCTTCCCGGCACAAATTTTTTATTGTCAAAATATATTTAAATCGAAGTATATATTATAAATAAACTTTAATCAAGGAATTACGAGCGAGACCAAAATGTTATAAGGCCAGGCACTGATCCATTCTGATCAGTGAAGATCCTACAACAATATTTCTACATTACCTCAAGGTTACCACCATTAAACTATTAACGGTTCACTTAATTTCATTGACCTAAGTGAGGAACAATGGATATCATTGTACCAATCAGAATTCCCTTTATTTTTATCCATTTTACGCATCTTAATGATTATATTATTATCTAGGTATCCTCAACATAACGTTTCCTCTCAACATTTCTGGTTAAAGTTTTCTCATTTTCATCTATTAGTCGATAGCTTCTTTCATATATTCCTTCGTATCTGCCTTGATTTTTATTTCTTGTTTGATTAGTACTTTATTTCCCTCTTCAAAGTTCTTTCTTGTTGCGTTTTTTGTCTTCCTTTATACTGTTGATATGTCATTTCTATCTGTTGATCATTCTTCGACTGGACTCATTCCAATCATCTGTTTTGATGCATCTAATGTGTACTCGTAAAATATCTGACTTAAGTTTTCCCATTTGCATCTATTGGTCAACAATTTCTTTCATGTATTTTCCATATTGCGGTTTATGGGCTTTTGTACCTGTCTTGATTTTTATTCCTTATTTCTCTCCGAAGTTCTTTCTTTTCGTTGCCTTTTTTGTCTTCCCCTATACCAGGGGTTGGAACCTTTTTCATTTCAAAGATCCAAATATTAAATTTTGATCCAGTTTAAAAAATTATTGAGCCACATGAAAAAATACCATGGTGTATACCTCAGTCAATATGCATACAGTGTAACTTAAATATAATATATAACAATATAATAATATAACAAATGAAAAAATTAATTTCTGTTTTATTACAGTTCACAAATAATTCACAATTAACTTGAATTATTATTTTACAATGTCATTATGTATCAAGTTAAGTAAAAATAAATCAATTTAATTTCATTAAATATTAATTATAAAAGTAATCAATTTTCATGAATATCTTTATTATTTCTTAAAACTAAATTTGAATGTGAACATTTTTAAATGAACCTATTTCGGCAAAATATTATCCAAGAGCCACATGATAAAGCTCAAAGAGCAACAGTTTCCCGACCCCTGTAATATATCGTTCATATGTCATCTATACTATACAATCTTGATCGAACATCACTTAATTTTATGAGGGGTTGAAATATTTGAAAAACACTGAATTATATAAATCCAAATATCGGAATCACGAGAAATTGCATAATTACGTAACACCAAAAATGATAATTGGCTTACCCTGTCACTCTTGGTCACATTTCCCTAGATCCACCCACCATTGTGATGTCATTTTATTGTTCACGATATGGACGCACCCTAGTGGTACCATAATACAATGCCAATTACAAATTTACAGGCAGTTGAAACCGTTTATTTATACTTATACACTGGATGCATGCATTACTGCCGTCCTCTAGCCTGCCAAGGAGATTGCTATTGCAGCCTTGTTAGTCATATTCGTCTAGTCAAAGTATCAGCATCACTGTAGCAGATGAAGATTGTTGCAATAGAACTCTTTATTCATTATAAAATACAACTATTGTGAGGTCATGTTCAGCTCAACTCACCCACGTTACGTATAATCTATAATTGAACTGCTCTCTCCGTTCAGATTACGACATGTTTGCCGACCTACCGGAATCGAATCGGAACAAAAATCTTAGCGATGACAAATCTAAAAGGCATCACAGTGATAAGCACCGTTCAACTCACGGGAATCATGAAAGGCGACACAATGAGAAAGAATTAAAAAGTCGATATTTTGATAAACCGGAAGAGGAAAATATTGTCGTGGATTCCCTGGAGCAAATGAAGCAGACGATGCGTGCCCTGGAGAAAAAGAGTACCGATAAGAAAGGCCAGGAAGATGTATGATTTCTATTTCAATCGAAAATCCATTAATTATTACGATACAGCATGTTGTGAAGTTCCTGAAACAAAAGATGCAATCGAATGGCTACGAAGAATGTTATCCAGAACATATGGAATCATTTGACGCGATGGGAGACAGCGATGATGAAACAGATTACACGAAAATGGATATGGGCAATAAAAAGGGCCCGGTTGGTCGATGGGATTTTGAGAGTCAAGAAGACTATAGCAACTACATGTCGAACAAGGAAGCTCTTCCTAAAGCCGCTTTTCAGTATGGAGTAAAGATGGCTGATGGTCGAAGAACCCGAAGAATACATGCCAAGGATGATAAAGCTGCTCATGAACGAGAATGGAAACAAATCCAAGACTTGTGGAAAAATCGATCCAGTGGAGAACCTGAAGCTAAGAAGGCAAAGTATTGATTATTTTGGATCATTTGTCAATCATTTAATTGTATATATCAAATATATATGAAGTGTTTTTAATTTTCAAAAAGATATTTATAAATTGGTGACTTCAATGATTATGGTTTCTTTTATTTTATTTGATTTTTATTTATTCTGTTTAGATCAATTTCCTTTTTTCAATTCACCACAAAACAACAGACTGATTCATTTAATTAATTATTTATTTTATAATTTACTAGGGGCTCTGCCCCTGTTCGCTTCGCTTCACCAACCCCGTTAGAACGTGGGGTTAATGTTAAAGTTAATATCCAGGGTATTCTTGGACAGAGTAAGATTCAGTTTATTAATATGTTTACATAATATAATAGTATAAACCGTTTCTAAGTAATATAGAACGATAAGTACAAAAGAATAAATACTTCATAAAAAAAAGTAAAATTCGGATAGAGGGACCCTTAGCTTTTTATTTTATTGGTTGGGTAGGGGTTAATTTTCACAGTGCCAACACGTTTTAAAACAATATTTTCATTGAATGTATTGCAAAATAAGAAACCAAAGTAGTAAATAAAGTTCAACAGTATTTAATTCAATCAAAAAATAGTTAACTTTTTTTAGAGGGTTTAAGTCCTTTTAATTTGAATATCTTTTAGTTTTTGAGTTGTCACTTATGCAATCTCTTATGGAAAGCATAAATTTTCTTACAAAACAAAAAACAATATTTATGAAGTAAAAAATTAGTCTTTGGCTTGACTCATAATTTTGAAAATCAGTCACTGTTTATTCTTTTTAATATAAAAATATTTTAATACACTGGCTACAATGAGGTGACCGGCCGATCCAGCTCCAACCTTATTTTTTACTAAATCAGTAAAATAATAATTAATATTCTAATCTGCGACGGATTTAACAATTTGCTGTCTCAAGGCCAATATTTCGATGCCACTGTCTTTCTAAAATTTTAAATTGCCTATTGGTATCCACAGATGTTAATTTAAGTTACATCGGGAAGAGAAATCCAGCTCTGGTCTGTTTCTATTAAAAATTGGAAGTAATTAAAATATTAGTAAGTTTTTAAGTTTAAATATTAAACATTTCTTGGATTTGCTTCCTTAGTTTTTATTTGTACAAGTTATATCCTGTACTTTCAACGTTGGTAATGTGTCTTACGAGTGAATACTCGTGAAAAGTGAGCGTAACCCTGTACACTATATTCATCAAGTGGATAAGCGGACTGCAGATAGATAGTTTATGTCCGACTTGAGTTTAGGGCCCAATTTTTTAAGTCCAATAAATTTGAGATGCATAAAACCAAGACATGCTAATTATTATTTATCTCGATCGGCGGATTTGTAACCCGTGAATTTGTAATAGATTTATGTGTACTCTCAATACTTGATGTTATACTATGTTTCGAAAATTTGCACAGGGATCAGCTCTTATTTCTCGGTTTTAACATTCTAGAATTTTTAAATGATTTTCGATTTCAAAAAAGATGAACCAATTTTGAAGTGTGATATGCTAGGTTCTTTTAGTGATTCAAACATTGACTCTTTGAACGAAAATAATATTAATCGGAATTCACTGAGTGAAAAGCGGTTAGCGACAGAGTTTGATTGGTTCAAATTTCAATGGACAAGTTCAATGTAGTAAACACAAATCTAAGGATTTGATGAATTTCAACAGAACTTATAAAGATATACATTTCATAAAATATCCTAGCAAAATGTCAATAAAATGTTTCAGAATTCCCGTTGAAGTTATAATCAACAGAACCAGTGTAGATTTTATTATTTTAAGGTATGTTGTCGAATTGCCAATATGGAAAATGAAGAGTTGCTCGCCCCACACGGGCCACTGGACACTAGTGTCACGAGTTATTAGTGTTATGTAATAAGACCTTAGAAATACTAGCAATATAAAAAACTTGACGCAGTATCAGACATTCCTATCAAATTTTACTGTTCCCAGAAGTGCTACGTGATTGCCCGACTTACCTGTCGCTAGCTTGGCTCGGACACGCAGTGGCGTACTAAATGTAGACACGGGAGCGTTGGCCGTCTCCAGCCTTCACTAGCCATCATCCATACGGGCCATAGAGATTACCAATGAAAAGTGTAATGGGCACTACTGACTCCTCGTAAGTCGATTCAATCTATAGTTTACAATCTTGCAATTTATAGTGGCTGTCGACGAAAAAGGTTTAGTGATTTTTTCGTATGAAAGTAAATTCATTTTTTGAAAACAATGATGGTTACTTAGGGGTGTGTCATTTTAAATTTTAAATACGTTAGGGGTAATCATAGGTATTCACTCGACTCTTTCCTAAGCACCTCCATGGCTATTGTACTTTAACCATTTGTGTACCCATGGCGACGATCATGTTGGTACTGTACACAAAGGCGAAAAAACAATGAGCAGGTGAGCTCTATTGCTAAAACTACTCCCCATTGTATTTTCTCTTCGGGTTCTAGACGGCCGATAGAAGGTCTTACGTCATTAACCATTTTCTATTTCTTCTTTCTACTTTTCTCTTTTATTCAGCTATGGTCCTCATTTCTGGATGTTTTCTATTGTTCCCTTTCAAAATTTTGTGCAGGGATGCGACCTTATTTTTCGGTCATAAATCATTATGTGTTTTCTATAATATTTGTCGATAATTTATTTCCCAGCCGATAAATGTCGTTCCATATTTTCGGCGGTTCTTGTGAAAAATGTAACCCAATTTTTTCAAAATTTTGAGTAGGGGTCTGCCCTTATTCCCAAGTTAATAAATCTGTTTCCACACTTCTCATAAAAATTTTGAGCAGGGATCTGCCTGTATTTCTAATCCTGGACTATCGGATATCTTAACTATTCGTGGTTTCTATAAGATTGTCTAAACCTACTTCATCTACCGACAACTGGTCATAACTATCCTATTATTTCTTCTAACTCAGTGATATATATGAAATTAAAAGTGACTGAGCCATACTATACTATCTAAACCTAAACAAGGCCATAAACTATCTTAAAATGACTTTACACTCTCCATTCGTTCCTATCCCTATCTATATCCTCCAATCCGATGGACAAAACTGACGAAACACCTGCTGACCAACGACATGAATGTCATCAGTTCACAACTATTCCGCTGAATCTAGAGCATCGACACATAAATTTATTATAAATCAAATCCAAATTCAATTATCATTAAAATTATAACCGAGTCAAAATATTAACGAAACTAACTTCTATTCAAAATTTTATTAATTTATAAAATTACCTGTTAAATTATCTACCTACCTACCGTCCACAAGCGTATAAGCAATTTAAGGCCAGCACTGGTGGCCTTCAGTCTGTAAACGGTTAATTAATTTCGCTGCCATCATTGATACGGTCATTCTCTAGAATATTCTATGCTACTTTAATGATTTTATTATATAATTCCTATTTCTTTTAATTCTTACGTTATTTTATTTTAGCTTTTGGTAATTTAATTTCTAAATTTTTATATTTTAATTAAATTTAACTAGCTTTTGGCGGCCATAGAATATTATCATTTCTATTACAATTTTGACTCCTAATTCATTTTTAATGATATTTTCAGGAAATCTTTTCCATTTACATCCCTACTTTCTTTTAACGCGAATAACTCGCATTTGTTTACTTTCTGTTATTTATCTATGCTATGTTTGAGTTTTTCGTGCAATACTCTTTGCTCTTGTTCTTGTTTTATATTATTTTTGTGTTTTATTCTCTTGGTGTTGTTTAAGTTCTTTTAATGGTGTTAACTTGATGTTTTACGTGTTTTTATTTTAATTTTACTTAGTGCTGTACTTGTGTACTATTTTCTGGCGCATGCCGATCATTTTACTGCTACGTTGGACTAACTTTAGTTTTTGCCCAACAGTAGTATCTCAGTTCAGTTTCTGAATGTACTGAGTTCCTGAAGACTGGTAGATATTCAACTCGCCATTATTAACATTTGATAATGCTGATTTAAAAGACGGCGAAATGTTTCTTATATTTTTTACAAATCTATTTTAATTATTTTATATTTTCTTTAAATTATCTATTTAATTTTAAAATCAATTTTAATTTGTCATTTGATGGCTTCCGTGGATGAAAATATCGTGTCAACGGAACCACGAGTAAAGAAAGTAAAAATTTCAGATGATGCCTCAAGTAAGTCTGATAACATTGATAATTCTAAGAAAATTTATGTTGATGAAAACAATATTTCCATCATTGATGGATTAGATCACAAGACTTTCGTTGAAATCATTAGGAAAAAAGCGGAAATTGTGACTTTTATGATGGATAAGTACAGTGAGAATGAATGCGAATATCTGAATTTGAATGATATTTTCACCGATATTTTTGTTTTTATTGATGCGTGGATTGATGTTTTTAATCCTTCAAGGAAGTTCTTCTACACTATAATGATGCCTCAGCATAGAAATTTATTGTTATATACTTGTACACAAGGACGGATGAAAGCAAGTCACCATACGAGCTATCTGGAAACTTCTTGTGTGATACAATGCATTGCTCATTACTTGGAAACCCTCTTTTTGATATTGGAATGTGGACTACGTTTATCCATGTTTCATCAAGATGTTCAGGATTACTTGAGATCATTTCAGTCTTTTTTTGAGCAGAATTTTATGGATGAAGATAATGCCAATTAAGCTGATCGTACCGTATATAAAATGCTAGTGTAGCAAATTCAATTATTATGAATAAAGTGCTAGTTATTTATTGCAAATTCTATTTTTGTTGTAAGGAAATTCAAATTCCTAAAGTAGATAATACCGATAATCAATGGCGTAAATAAGATTAATCAAGTTACGCAACCGTCTATTTCAGTGATGGTGATCATATGACGTGAGGGTAAAAGTATCAAATTTTACTTTTAATCATTGGATTTCGTCTTCCTATCACTGATCGCCTTATTCGCTAAACTTCTCTCTTGTTTCTTCAAAAAATGGCGGCTTGTCTTTTTTTAGATCTCTTTTTATACTTTTCTGAGAGGGCAATTATCTACAGAATTTGAGATTATTGCAAATAATTAGCTTTCGGGAATCTTGAGTTAATATTTGAGGGTTTTCAAATTACTTTAATTTGTTTGTCCCAGATTGGAGCTCGGGTGAATTCACTTCCTTATCTAATCGATCGGGTCTCACTGTGCATTGGGTTCCCTTCAGCTCTCGCGTTTCCCATTAGCCCGGGCCATTATGAGCACTGTCAGGGTTGCGCAAGCGACTATCATGTTAAAAAATAATCGTTATTACACCGAAATAATGACGTCATCCTACTTAAAAATCCAATAAAATTTACAAAGTCTGAACGTTTGAATTTAAAAGTTCTTCGACGTCTTTAACCATTAGCATAGGCGGAGCTGCTATGTGAATGCTGTGTATGCTTCGGCTTACAAACTAATCCAACGGCGCATGCTGAATATGTTGTCAGTATATATAGTAAAAGAAGCCATCAGTAGAAAGATTTATATTAAATGTGCAGTCTCAGCATTAGTTTGACAAACATATGAACGAGAATTGCTGTACTATGAAAATAAAACCTGTAATATTATATAAGATCATGACTCAACCCGACATGCTGTAGCTGGACCAACTGAATTTCCACATGGAGCAGACTACAGACCTGTTACAACTCTGCTAAGAGTCTAAGACTAGACTGTGCACAATAATATTGTTAAAATATTGCAATATATTTTTATTTCAATACAATATATTGCAATATATTTTTATTTCAATGCAATATATTGCAATATATTTTTATTACAATACAATATATTGCAATATATTTTTATTTCAATACAATATATTGCAATATATTTTTATTACAATACAATATATTGCAATATATTTTTATTTCAATACAATATATTGCAATATATTTTTATTTCAATACAATATAATATAATATATTTTTTTCAATACTATGTTAATATGTAATTTATATTATTTATTATTTTCTTATTTTTTTAATATAATGTATTGAAATATTTGTAAATAATTTGAATTTAAAGTTGATCAATACAGTAAAACACAATTTATAATGTTTTTATTTTATTAAACTTTCAATAAAACAATAATTGAGATGGAAACTTTTTGTGTTCAATTTCTTTTAATAAATAAATATTTATTGTATATAATTATTTATTTTAAATGAATTAATATGGCTTCATTGTTCTATTAGTTCTATTAATTTAATACTTTCAAATGCAATTTAACTTATAAAAGAATTATCATTAGACTATAATATAACATAATAGTAAGCAATACAATATATTGTTATTGTAACGCAATACAATACAAAAGATTGTTATTGTGACCCAATACAATACAATATATTGTTATTGTGGTCTAATACAATACAATATATTGTTATTGTGGCCTAATACAATACAATATATTGTTATTGTAGCCCAATACAATACAGTCATACCCCGGTTAACGTTGTTAAATGGTTCCAGAAAAACGCGATGATAACCGAAACAACTTTATACGAAGCAATTATAATTAAGAAAAAAATTCGCAATTAAATAGATTTAAAAGATTTAAAAGATCCTTTTTCACCATGGTGGACCGACGTTACAGCGAAACAACTTTATTCGGGGCAACGTTATCCGGGGTATGACTGTACAATATATTGTTATTGTGGTCTAATACAATACAATATATTGTTATTGTAGCCCAATACAATACAATATATTGTTATTGTGGTCTAATACAATACAATATATTGTTATTGTGGTCTAATACAATACAATATATTGTTATTGTAGCCCAATACAATACAATATATTGTTATTGTAGCCTCATACAATACAATATATTGTTATTGCTCAGACAAGCAATATATTGTATTGTTAACAATATATTGCAATATATTGTCAGTACAATATATTGTTGCGCAGCCTTGGTCTAAGAGGGAACAAGGCCTCTTATTTTATCTGTATTTTGTGTGGAACTTGCAAACGCGATGTAGCCTACTCTGACCTTGTGGGTATGGTTTAATAGTACATATGCTGATATGAAACCTGCATCTATTTACTTTGACTGAAGTCTGAATGTAAATTTTGAGTGTCTGGAGACTGAAAAAAGTCAATTCATTTTTATCGCCTTACATATTTAATTTAATTTAGCATTACGCAGTCTTACAGCCGTTGCGCCTTTAATTTTATAGACGGTAAAAAACGTTCAATTAAATACAATAAATAATAAATATTTTATTAAATAATTTTAAATGTAATAATACTATTTAAATATAACCATGGCTACTACAGATAGAACAAAGAAAAGATAGATCGAAGAATTGGCACCTGCTTCATCTGGAATGCACAAGTAGTCAGCCCTCGAGTTTATTACGAATTCAAGAAAGGACACTGCTGTCTCATGCTTTGAGACATCAAATCATTTTGATGACACAGCTTCCTATATCAAGTTCAAATGCTAATCAGCACATCAATCCACCAACCTCAGACGTTATCGTTGTTAAAAACTCAGTAAATGAACAGAATAAAGAAGTTAGACCTCTCTAGAATTTTCCAGATTAAAAAGAACTTAAAGACTTTTTCAGGTGAAAAGACAGTGCCGAAAATTCGTGAACCACAAAAATATCGATATATAATACTGATTTATAGTCTTCAAACTCTTTCTAATAAATTTAATAGAAAAGAAAATCGGTGGTGAAATTTTAAAAAAAGTTCAATTCTATCTTGCATTCAAGTACAAGCTTGAAATATGGGCTGCTTCTGTTCGCATTTGGCATGCACACTCAATTCCGATGGAATACGAAGTTTTGCCAAGTGATGGAATTAGGCCACGGCGTCAGCGCAGAAATCCTATAACTTTGGGTGAATTTATGGTTGAGGCCCCAGTCGAACAGCAAATTGGTGTTCTCGCAACATCAAATCAATACAATGTGCACCTTTTCTTCCACGTCTTGGATAGAATGCTACTTGAGCTAAAGCGTCGTTTTGCACCTGTCAATGAAGTCGTATACAGTGGAGTTGATGTATTATTACTGACATCAGAATCGTTTCTCGAATTGTTAGTACTGGAACTATTTGCAATGCACTATAAAACCATTATCTTTGATTCGCCAGATAACATTGTCACATGCTTCAGGGGCAAAGTAACAACAGCAAAGTTTCTAATTGATGACATTATGAAAAAAGAAACATGGGTGGCTAATAAGAAGTTACTTTCGATTGTTGACTTGTACAAAGAGATCAAAAAATGTGGCTCGTTCAATATGTCGATGCGCTTACAACAAATAAGTATGACTCTTCCTGTTTCAACAGTGTCTTGTGAACGATCATTTTCGTGCTTGCAGCGTTGGAAAAATTATTTGTGTAGCACCATGAAACACGAACGTCTCACGTCTCTCGCTTTAATTTCAATTGACTGAGATTTGATCCAGTTTGATAACCTCGACAGTGTTGTTAATTAACTTAATTCTCATTCGATTTTCTTGCATTGTGTATAACTATTGTATTTAAAAACATGTTTAAATTGGATTTTTTCGAATTCAATAAAATGACTTCTAAAATGACCAATTTAAAAAATTATGATTATTATTGTGTTGGGAGTTGCCCTGATTGCATTTGGACCCTAGTTGCGCCATTGCTCCCATTACGGATTAATTAATTTTAATTACTGTGTTTTTTTCGTTATAACTTTCCCTGTGAACTTCTTATTAAATTTTGATTATAATTTCTGAATTTGTCTTTCAAATTGGCGTTCAACCATACACGTTTCCCCGTTCAAAATCTATTTTAATTAATAAAGATTTTAATATTCGAAACATAATTCATAACATCTCGAGGGACACACAAACTTCACGTATATATTATGAGAACAAACTGAATTTGAATCATAATTAATTAAAATTCAAAATTTATCTAACTTATATTAAATTGAAATAATTTTAAAATAAAATCCTAAAAAAGCTGAAAAAAAGTAATTAAAAATGAATTAAAATAAAAGTTCTTATAAAGTAATATTTAAGAACTTGAATAAATATATAAATTAAAATTCAAGCCTTAAAGTTTACTTAAAATTAAAAATCTTACTTGAAAGCCATTTCTAAAAAAACTTAAATAATAACATAAAATAAAATTCATTTAAGCATAAATGGTGAGTTACCAATAGTTAGTGTACACACCAGCCATCATTATAGAAACCGTATCTCTGGTGTATAGAAATCTTCGCGAGCAACACCCAATCACTCTAAAAAACAGACACAGTTGTGCTACGTTGGACCACAGAAGTAATTTGTTTTCATTGAAACACTGAATGATAGTAGGTCGAATACGAAATCGTGAAATTCAATTAGTATTATGAGATAATCCGACGACGGAAAACGTGACCACGAATCGTTGATTGCACGATGGCAACAGCTCAGAATTCGAGCATTGTCTGAGACAGTGTCGAGGCAGTGGGAGCTGGAGCCGCCGACAATTAGTCAATTGATCACGATGAAACACGAAGCTCTCTATTGAGAAATGAATCCTTGAGAGGAAAATATGAACCTGAGGTCGTAAACCACAGAAAGAAATCTAAAATGAGTCTGAAGGATAAATAGGAGTAGGTAGTTAGGAGCCTACGGCAGCAATTACCCCGGGGGGGGTCTGCTGCCGTAGACATTTTCTGCTTTTTTGATTATGTAATTGCTGCCGTAAGCTACACATGTTTTTCCTGGGATTTTCAATAGAAAAATTTTTTTTCAATACAAAATCCGACTATCACTAAAAGAACCATGGTAATTTAAGGTCTCAGGATATTTTCAATATAAAAAGCCAAGGATAAGTCAGTATTATTTGGGTGGGTATCCTTGGTCCTGGGATTTTCAATACAGAAAGATAGTTTTCAATAGAAAAAGGTGGTCTACACTAAAAAAGCGTGGTAAATTAAAGATAAATAGGTAAATTAAGGTTCAAATTTTTAAATTAAAGTAAATTTTCGGCTCAGATTTTTGAATTAAAGTAAATTATGGGTATAAAAATTCAATTACAGTAAATAATGGTCCAAATTTTTCAATTAAAGTAAATTAAGGTTCAAATTTTTCAATTAAAGTAAATTAAGGTTCTAAAAAATTAAATTAAATTAAAGTAATCAATGGTCTAAAAATTGAATTACAGTAAAGTATGGTATAAAATTTTAAATTAAAGTAAATTAAGGTCCAAATTTTAAAATTAAGTAATCAATGATCCAAAAAATTAAATTAAAGTTAAATAAGTAAATTAAAGTAATAATTTTTAAATTTATTAACAAAAAGTTGGAATAATAGTAGGTGTTTGAGAATTGAAATTTTTAAATGAAATTTTTAATGAAAGAATTATTTAAGTAATTTTTAATAGAAATTGTAAAGAAATATTTTTCAATGGAAATTTTTATGGAATAATTTTTAAAATAATTTTTAATGATAATTTTTTTGAAATATTTTTCAAAGACAAATTTTAATAATAATAATTCAACAACAAACCAACAACCAGTAACTTACGAACATGTATTTACAACCAGATACCTACAACTAGTTAATAACAACCAGTTACCTGATACCAAGTACTTACAACTAGATACCAAGTGCTTACAACCAAAAACAAGCAACCAACTAGGTACCAGATGCCAAGTACTCACAACCGTCAACAACCAGGTACTAAGCATTATCAATCAACTACTAAGTATCTACAAGCAACAACTATGTACTAACAACCAAAAACAACCAGCTAACAACTTGCTACCACCTACCAAGTACTAACAACAGACAACAACCAGGTACTAAGCATTATCAACCAAGTACTAACAACCAAGTACAAGATACCTAGTACTAAGCACTGTCAACTAGAAACCAAGTACTTAAAACCAGATGACCACATGAAATTATTGGTTAAATAAGTAAATTAATGTCTATTTTTTAAATTAAGTAATCAATGATCCAAAATATTAAAGTCAATTTAAGATGAAAGTTTTTCTGGGATTTTCAATGTTAATTTTAGATGCAAATCTTCTTCAATTAATCAATAACCACGTGAAATTATTGGTTAAATATGAAAATAAGGGTTATATTTAGTAAATTATGGTGTAAAATTAAGTAATAAAGAATAATCAGGTAAATTAAAGATAAGTAAATTAAAGTTAAAAAGTTTAAATAAGTAAATTAAGGTTCAAAATTTAAAATTAAGTAACCAATTTTCTAAAAAATTAAATTAAAGTTAAATAAGGAAATTAAAGTAATAATTTTTAAATAAGTAATGTAATAAGTAAATTAAAGTAAGATTTTTAAATTTATTATCAAAAGATTGAATAACCAGCAACATGTTTTGAGAAACGTAATTTTTAATGAAAATTTAAATGGAAATTTTTTTAAGTTAATTTTTATGAAATATTTTTTTAAGATAATTTTAAATACAAATTTTCAATGAAATATTTTTCAAAGTCAAATGAAAATTTTAATGGAATAATAATAATAATAATAATAATAATAATAATAATAATAATAATAATAATAATAATAATAATAATAATAATAATAATAATAATAATAATAATAATAATAATTCAACAATCAGTTAGAAACAACCAGATACTAAATATTTTTCACTATGTGCTATGAAATAAGTTTCAAATACTTACAACATGATACCATGTACTAAATAACTTTCAAACAACCAGATACTTACAACTAACTACTTACAATCAACTAAATATTCTTCATTGTATTTTATGAAATGTTTTTTTTAAATTAATTTTTTTTTTATTTGTCTTCAAAAAATATTTTTAATTACAATCAGTAGAAAAACCTTTTCAAAATGTCTAAATTTAACAAAAATGTTGATTTTCATCAAAAAATGAATAATTGTCAACTCAATCACTTTAAAACATCACTTTAAAATTACAATGAAAGACTATAGAATTCTAATTCACAAAACATTCTTCTTTTAATTGATTACTACTGACTTATTATTGCAAAGTAAAAATCGCATTCAATAAATACTTATTGTTGATCAGTTTTATTATATATACTCTGAATTTATCCGACAGAATGTTTTGACCCCCTAAGGGTACTGGTCGTAAGGGTACTGGTCAAAGAATTCAGTAGAAATTCATTAAAATTATCAATGTCATCAATCTACAATAAAAATAATTATCATTAAATTCCAAAAGAAACTAGATAACTAATGATAACGTCTAATAAACCAGTAAATTCATTTAAATGACAATAATTGGTATATCCAAGTGAATTTTCCAATAAAGTCATCTAAAAAGCATCAAATTTCCCTGAAATAACTCTATCCTTAAAGATTGATATTTTAATGATAAGTACCCGTAAAAGATCATATATTCCCCTCAGACTAATAAGATTCCTTAAAATCCCTTTAAATGACTATAATTATATCTTTAATTCCTATTATCACACATATTTCACTATTGATAAAACCAGTTATAATTAAATTTTTGTTCTAAATGTAAATCACTGTACTCGAAATTTTAAATAAATATTACTACAATATAACTGACTAGGTCCCATTGAAAAATTTAATTTATCTATTCAATAAAATCTCTATATTCTTCAAATGGTCATATTTTACCGATATTCAACCGATTTAATTACTAATTAAAATCATCCGATAAATGTCTTTAAATAAAGATGAATTTTCCTTAGTCAATGTTTTAAGTCAATATTTCTCAACTTTTGTCATTCTCCGTCTAAATATAGATAAAAATGTCAATCTTTATTATCTTTAAAGATTACATTGTCAAAACCAAGTAAATCGGTCATTAACACTACATAATAAAACCCTGGATAATTAATAGAAAATTTAATAAAACATTGTTCTAAACCATAAATCAAAATTAATTTACTGTGCATTAATCACAACCTAATAAAACAATATAATTTCACATTATTATTGATTCGTTGACATTTCTCTTAAAACATTGATATTTTACCAACATCACCCTTAAAAAATTATATATTCCCACCTTATCCGATCTCTCATTAAATCTAACCTACTATATCCCCTTTAAAAGATCATATTTTCCCCATCTTAACCGATCGCTCATTAAATCAAACCGACTATATCCCCATTAAAAAATCATACATTTCCATCTTAACCGATCCTCACCAAATATTTCTACCCTTTTAAACATCTAACCGACTATATCCTTTAATTCTACCCACTTGAGGTTATATCTCCTTTAATTCAATTCAGTCTGCTGCCTTAGACATTTTCTGCTTTTTTGATTATGTAATTGCTGCCGTAAGCTACACTTTTTTTCCTGGGATTTTCAATAGAAAAAATTTTTTCTTGAATACAAACTCTCAGACTATAGTGAGGGGGTCTCGAGTAGTGTGTATATATCCCTAACCAACACAACCCCCCAAGCTTTCATGCCACCATTTCACTTAAACTATTAAAAAAACGCCCTAAAATCTATACTTTTATCGAATAAAAAATTTTATGAAAATAGTAAAACTGCTCTGAGAGGACAGTGGTATTTTTTTTTTCCACTGTCCTCTCAACAGTTTTTTTGATCCGGATCATTTTTTTTTTTTTTTTTTTATTATTTTTATTTTTTTTTTTTTTTTATTCAACCTCTTTCGTTTATCGAATCTCTTCCAATATACAAGCTGGCCAGACTCATACATCAGAATCAATCCGATAATAGCAGCACACCTTATTATTCGCTTCTCGCTCACGAAGTCGATTTCAACGGCGTTTTAAGTGTGCTGCTCGAAAGTACAAATGAATTCGAAAGCGAATTCGAAAGAGGTCCGAAAACAACCAAGAAATAAATGTGCACATTATAGAATCGATCCGGGGGTGTTCGAAAGACTGGTGGCGATAATTACCGGTTCGCC
>CAUHTR010001816.1:0-69853 GCA_959609185.1 Schmidtea polychroa | reverse complement strand
GAGAGTGTTAATTTGCACCGAAAATTTGTATACAGTTTGTATGAAAATATTAATCTAACGTCATAAAAACGAGGAGAAAAGTAAACAAATTTCTGTTAAATTTTTAAGTCACGACTTTGTAAACATGTTGTATTGTTTTCATTTAATAATATAATTTATAGAATTCTTATTTCTTCTAGATTTAATCGTATAACTCGGGCTCTGTCAATATTGTGTCGAACTCATTCTCAAAATTTAAAATGATTATGCTCATTTATGCGTTAAAAGATTTTTCTTTTTAAATTTATTTTTTCCTTTTGAATTATTTCAGTCAGCCTGTTAATTTATTGAAATTGTATTAGATTTGATTTTGATTTTTTCAATAAATTTTCGAAGGATTTTATATAATTTTTCAATGTGAATTGATATTTATTTCTTTTTCTTAACCTTTCACTTTATCACAGACCGACCTTATGGATGAGGCACGCAACAACTCATGAGTAAGTGGGATATAATTTTTATATATTTTGTTTTAATTATTGTTTTGCATGGTTTTTGATTATTATTTTCAATTTTTTCATATTTAGCACGACAATATTTGATTAAATTTATAATTTGATAAAAATGGGGTTTTTGATTATTTCATCTACATTGGTTTTATATTGTGTTTTAGCACCTTATTTATTTCTAATAAAAACTTTTTCGTATTTTAGAAAATTATCCAATCCATCTCCTAGTATTAACAGATCCCCTTCAAATCAGGATTCTGCATCAATGGGTCAAGGAACGATGCAGAGGTCAAACGCTAATCAAAATCGTTACATCGACACGAAAGAAAAATGGTCAAATTTTACTGCTGAAGCGTCACCGTCTCCCTCTCCATACTTTCCCGATAGATCTGGAAGATATGGTCAATCTAATAAAGCTACTAATTTCGACATGGAAAATCTCATAACAAGCAGCTGTGCAACCAGTCTGACCAGTAGTGGTTCGTCTATTGCAAATCCCACTAATAAAGTGCAAACTAAGCCTAGAAATTTTCGATTCTCTTTCAGAACTGAAGTTACTAGTAAAAAAAGTCCAGATGATTTAATGGCAGAAATAAAAAGGGTATTGGTTGCATTCCATATAGATTATGAACAACGTTCAAGTTTTGTGCTAATGTGTACGTATGGTGAGAACACTGGTGAAGCTGTTATTCATTGGGAAATGGAGGTAAGATATATATCTATATTGCCTGTTATTAAAATATTGAAATTTAATTATGGCGTTAGTAAAATTATGCGTAATATGAGGTAATAACTCTGCGGAAAACAAATGGCAGGATGAATTCTGTAACTTTGCTACCAACAGAACACGTGTTTCGAAGAGTCAATTTTTTTCCATACTTTTCACAGTAGATTTCAAAAATTTATCTCTGTATTGTTTTTCTCAATATCTTATTAAAAATAAGTTTATTCTTGATATTGAGTGACCATACGTTCCAGAATATGATGGATTGCCCAAGATTTAAGTGGTTTGTTTGCATATAAAACTGTACCGGAAAATGTCACAAATTGGATATGAAACCTTTTTTTCAGTTTCTTATTTATATTTTACCTTATGATAGCAACCTTACGTCTGGTTGGTGTTTTCGAATCTCAATATCCCATAAACTTGTGAAATATCAAAAATTTAAATCCCGTCTATGAATTTTCTATACGATTTTTAATGAATTATTAAGAACTTGATTTAATTCAGTTGAAAGATTTTTCTTGTTTAAATGTTCTCTATAAATCATATAATGAGTGTATAAAATGTCAAAATGAGTGATCTCCTATTTCTGTTACAACACTGGAAAAACACCCAATTATATTTTTAGCACCGTCCGTCCATGTCTCAACGCAGTTATTCCAACTCAATCTATGTCTCTTAAAATAATTATATAAAAGAAAAAAACATTTAATTTGCCTTCATTTACCTGATCTTTATATATTTTTATAGAAAACTGGTTATGGACAGTTATTAAATCTATAATATCTAAAGTTTTTTCTATTCTACGGATGATGACAGTTATTATTGAGCAAAAACTGTGTTTAGCCCAAAATAAATGTGAGCTTCTGTCCGAAATGCCAAAAATTAGCTCGCAAATATAGCCAAAAGTCAAACAAAAATCAAAAAAAGCGAAAACACTAAGTAATCACGGTTAAAAGAGAAGACACAACAACAAAATAACGAAGCATGAAAAAAAGTTAATCGAATAACAAAAGCAATAAGAATTTCGCGAAATAAATATAGACAACATGAATAAATGACATGTCAAACACATACTCGAATTCAAGATGTTGAAAGAAAATAGAAAAGTTAAATAAAAAGATTTGTACTAGAAATAGATTAAGAATTAGAAATTTACTAAAACGATAAAAAGCACTAGAATATTCTATGAAAATGGCGAAATCCACCATGGCCGTCGAAACTAACAAAAAATAAATAATGTAAACATTTAAAAAATTAATTTACCAAATAAATAATATAAAAAACATTGATTAAAAGAAATATAAATTTTATACTAAAAACATTAAAATAATAGAGGATTCTAGAAAATACCTATTCATCATGACGAATTTAATAAAAATTAAATGAAATATAAAAATTAGGAAATAAGATAAATGTTAAATAATAAAAACTCGCCATTAAAATTGATAGAAATTGAATCATAAATTAAACTAAAAGAATTAGAATTTGTTTTACTGCATCAATGAACGCACACAAGAATTAGGGTGTATAAGCAGACATAAGCAGGTCATAATTTAATGAATTTTGTAACCCAAAATTTTATGAAACTCTCAAAGAAACTTGGAAGTAAGGAATTGTTATATAATTAATTTTTACTGATTTTTGTAATTTTTCGTAGCATGATTAAAGGTTTTATTATCACTTTTTGATTTTTATGTTTCTTAGCAGCGGAATAATTTTCTTCCGTTTAAAATCATGATAAATTCTACATACCTTTTTTGGCCCAGAGCACATCATGCAAGTCAGTAAAATCCTATGTATAATTGACCTACGAAGAGAGAAGCAGTCTATCTGCGAATTTAACTCTACAACTTCTTGTGTCTACAGTGGGTGAAGACAAAGTAAAAGGTGGAACGCTCAGATACCTACTTATAGGAAGTCTCTGCATTACAATATTATGTACGCATATATACGTCGAACAACAACGGAAAGTTAACAAACCATGATTAAATTGTATAGGATGATCGGGAACTGTGTCAAGTTTTTTAGTTTGTTTATCGCTTCATGGTCCTGATATATGACGACACATACATTTCCAGTGAACTGTGTGGGGCGAGAGAATTTTAAGATCAACATTGAAACTTGAATATATATATATATATATATATATATATATATATATATATATATATATATATATATATATATATATATATATATATATATATATATATATATATATGTATATAATTAATTTGTTGCTAGAAGGGAAAGATGGGAGGTTAATTTGTGTAAACTCATGACAAATGTGAATGCAATTAGGTACATTCATTATGAGTCGAGCGACACCGAAAGGGAAAATTTTGAATAATTAAAAGCTATAGTTAGACTAAATTAACTCTTCAATAGCGCCGACTGTCGTAAATTTTGTAATCTGTGAATTATATTTTAGTGGAATTGATTTAAGCCCATAGTAAAATGGGCACAGTTGTTACCCTTCAAATTGCGGGACATCGTATGTCACATTGGTCACCACTCGTTTTTGCTCTGTGTTAAGACCTGGGAGTCAAGAAATCATGATGATCTAATTGTGATTTAAGTTGAAGATTACGTTAATTACCGTTGAATGATGAATTCGTGTGGTGTGATAATGTTTGAAGGGTGTACTGGTTGATGACTGATTGAGTGTACTGATGAGGTGAGCGTATGAATGTTTGGGTGTTTTAGGCTATTTTATAATTCAGGATTCGGGAGAATGCCCACAAAATCCCGGCGAGCGACATTACATCGCCGAGATTAGGACAGAGTGTGAATTTAATCGTGGAACAACAGATATCGGTTTAAGTTCTATGTTTCAACGCCCAGTTCTCGGTCATTCTAGTCATATTTAAGCGACATTCCGAATGTCAGATGTAGTGTGATGTGAATAAATATGCTAGCTTGAATTTTCAATGCTTTCTCAACCAAACCTTTGTTAATTATAAGGAATTCTACATTCTGATTATTGTTATCCAAGATTATACAACGAATTTGGCGAGTTAATTTTAGTGCTCGAGGAAATCCATAACTTTGCTACAGGACTTATACGCCGCTTTGCTACAAGAAAAGGAAATCAGGTTAGAGCTGAGGCGAATTCAGGAGCAGACACGTAGAGTGTGTAGTAACTATCGAGACTGCATGTAGTGTATTGTAGCTCTAGAAATAAATTTAATTTAGCCTAATTTTGTAGCTTAGTAGTTAATTGAACAACCGATATAAGGACCAAAACAAAGACAGATAATTACTTTCCAACAGTGGACCGCGAACACGCTGAAATGCTCGATGGTTATAGTGTATAAGGGTAGCTCACTTTTCGCGAGTATTCACCCATACAATACAGTTCCATCGCTGATCACTCAACGAGTGATGAATGATACAGCAACATTGTATTCTGGGTTGCGTTGGAAACACGACGGTGTAAAATTTAGATTACCTACAACACACCATTTTTATTATTATTATTCTACCTTTATCCTTAAAATTTACAAACATTACATGTCAAGGGAAATATTTTATGTAAAAATAAATTATTGGTTTAATTTTTATTGGAAAGAAATTGTCTATCTTGTCGAATCTTGAATAAATGAAGAAAAATATATCTAAACAATTTTTTGTTAAATTTGTCTGATTATTTTTCTCAAATATTTCTGGTTAGGTTATTGCTATTGGTGGCGAGTGTCCAATTAATTTTTTCGCATATATTTGCGGCTTTTAAATTTTAGTTCCACAATTTTTTGTTTTTCATCACAATTTGCTTTAAGCGAATTTGTTTATGGTATTTTATTGTATAAATTATATTAAATGTGCAACAATATCATGATTTTGTCTAGTTTTAAATAAATATTTATTTGGTTAAAAAAGTATTAAGTTTTCATAAATAACCAACTATTCATTATATTATTGGGCCAAAACTCACATTTGATAAAACCAAACTCTAATTGTGAGGATTTTGAAGATCTAGATCGGAAACACAACACGAAAAACAAAGCACTAGGTTGAGTCAAACACCAAATAAACAGTTTAATAGAGAAAACAGACCTATAAATCATAAACATAAAAATAATATTAAAATAATATCATGTGCAAGAATTTCAGAAAGAAAAAAATAAAAATATAACAAAAAAGAAATATCAAGGATAAAACTAATTCAAAGAAAATGTAAGAAATAAAAAATAAAATTTTAGCAAATTATCAAAAAGGGAACAAAAAAGAATAAAAACTGCGTAATCCAACATGGAGTCGCAAATAGTAAAAATTAAATAATTTAAAAAATTAATTGAATAAAAAGTAATAAAGTCGCCTTTTAAAATGATAAAAATTACGGCAATAAATAAACTGATTAAAAATATTTGAATTTGTTTAAATACACTAATGCACAAACACTAAATCACACATGAAAATCAGTTATAAATACAGACGCCATTTCTCTGAATTTCACTCTTGTGTGCCAAAAATTAAGTTTTAAAAATCATGCATAATAAAATTTATTGTAAATCATTGGTGAGTGGATTTCACATTTCGTCTATGAAATTTGATATAATTCTATATAATTTTATGGCATTTTATTAAATTTCCTAAGGCTTAATTTATGAATAAATAGTTTCAATGACTAAATTGAATAATTGATAGTTAAGAAGTTCCAATAATCGGTATTTTACAGATAGCCAAAATTGAGCAAATAGGTACTATCAGTTTTGGCATAAATAGATGAATCACGCAGAAGGAAATTCTGAATTTTTTGTTTCTCGGAGATATTTTAGTTTTATATTTTCTAATGGGAAACGTAAGAAAGTAATCGATATTCGTTGAATTTCAGTTTACTTTATTGAAGTCAGATTGACAAAGAATTAATTTAATTTTGGTTAATTAACATGAGAGCTTTATTTACTTTATGACACTGATATTTTGATGATTTATCTGTAGATATGTGCTGAGTTGGATCAGTAAATTATACTGGTTCTTTTTTATGGAAGATAGCTCCTGGTGCAATACCATTTTTGGCAATTTGTTTGAACTATTTTCATAGAGCAATTTAGTCAATGATCCAGGGTTTTCAATTTATAAATATGACCAATGTGTTACGTCAACAAAATTAATTAAGTTTCTCGGAATAATAGGGACAAACATATTTTTAAAGTTTTAAACACGATATTAATTTGTAGTTAAGTATAAATCAAAGTAGATGAGAACTTTAACTAAATTTTTTATGCCTGTCTAACTGGTTAACTGAAGCATTGTATTCTGGCTTACGCTGGAAACAACACTAGTGGGTATAATTTTAGTTACCTATAACCCACCAATATATAATAATTCTCTCCAATAAGGATTTAATTCTAGATAGTAATTTGTCGTTTGCATTCCTCCCTTGTGCGTACATGCAATGAGGTATTCAGTATCACTGAAATTATCTTTTGATTTGCTTATTTTGTTCATTTATTAGATTTTTAATATTCTAGGTGGTCAGGCTCAATTCCAAATCATTGAATGGAATACGCTTCAAAAGGCTATTTGGTCCACAAATCAAATGCAAGGAAATTTCGAAACGGATAATTGAAAGATTACAATTGTGATTTAGTAAATATCCAAGTTTGCATACTTCTATAAACTTCTTCAAATTGTTCTCGCCTTACTATGACTCTTTCCGTTTGTCTATATAACACATTCTCTGATTTTATGTTTTTCTCACTCATGTTGATTTCTGCTTCTATCCAGTGTACAGTATTTGTCCCTCCTAATTAGAAATCAACATGAATGTTTTTTTACATTTATTCTACAAATAAGACCGGAACATTTCTTGTCGATTTTTAATATACGAAACCCACAATGATTTTGATATTGATGAATATATCTATGATCCCAAATAATATCTACATTGATGATCCTGATCCATATTTAATAAGAACATATTCCTATTAATATATCTTATGAAAATCATACTGTGAATGTTACTCTTTGACAGTTCTAATGATCTTGTGTAGTTTTGTATATTAATTATATCACATCATGCTTTCACATTTTAACATGTATAACAATTGGGAACAATTATACGATTTCGTTTTTGATGCAATTTTATATCCACATGTTTATGGAAAGGAGAAAATTTTATTTTTTTCAAAAATATCTCTTCAACACTTTCAATATCTCATAATCGTTACTCTATTTCCAGTTGACTTATAAATAATAATAGTATTATTATTATTATTACTATTTCTATATTATACTATTTATTATTATAACTATTATCAATGATAATATAATATTATTGCTATTATTTGATTGATGTCCTGGATTTTGAAGACTTTCTTTTATTTTGCATGAAATAGGGATGACTTTGTACAGTTTTTTATTTTATTTTACTTGTGTATTTGATCTATTTTTCGCTACAATCGTAACTTGTTGGAGCTTTGATCTTGATTATGATTTGAATATAATGATGAGGAGGATGATTGAGTTTAGTCCATCAATATTTTATAAAATTCGGTGATAGATTCAATAAATGTGTTGTCAACATGATGTTCACAAACTTGGGTTTGTTCATATTATAAATTAAACAAATCAGACAATTATTCATTTTATCTTATTCACAATAGACCGTTTTTCAATTTATATTTATTTTCACTTTACACCAGGCATGATTAACCGAAATGAATTCTGGAGCCACAACTGTTTCGGAATTCAGTTATTTTTTTTATAAAAAATATATAATATAAAAATAATAATAACATAGTAATAGTAGTTGATTCGAGTGAACAGAAGAAAGAAAATGCATTAGAACTTTAATTTCAATCAAATCATTTACATAAAACTGTATTCCGATAACAGGATAGATGAATGATTGTTCATAATCCAAATCTCCAACCGAAACTTTATTTTCCAATTCTCAAATCTGGATAGACGATAAATTAGTTAATAATCTCACACATTTCTAACGCACATAAATATCTTCCTTCAGATAAATTACATAGCATTAAAGTTCCGTCTCATGATCCAGACAATGCAAATTGACCATCATTTGACATAAAAACATCACTTTCAAAGTCATCACAAATCATCATAGATGCAGAAATAAGACTGTTTGGATAGATGTTGGTTGCAATCTTTGATTTTGAAGCAGCCATAATCATACGACTATTGACTTTCAGTGTTTCTGGTTTCCACGAAATGAACGCCAAAGTACCCTGATAGTCAAATAATGCATAGCAACCTTCTTTAGCATATGTTTCGATCATGTGTAATCTGAATTTTTCATACGGAGTACCTAATTCCCCAGTTTCTAATTGATTAATTCTATCCTTCTGTTTGTTCAGTCCAAAAATTGCATATTGAAATATGTGTTGTAATTCAATGTAATTAAGATATTCTTCAACTGAAGGATAATATTTAACACCTGAAGCCATTTTAACAAAGGAACTTTTTCTTTTCTAGAAAAACTACCATTTCAAAACTCCTTTCAAAAACCTCTTTTTAAACAAAAAAACCCACTAAAACTCGAAAAAGTCTACAATCCACAAAAAATCAATCCATTATAAAATTAAAAAATATAAATTACATATTCCTCACGTCTGTGTGCACATACCAATTTGACAAGCAGTTTAACAATAACGCGCAAACAGACGCAATAATACTTTCACAAAATAACACGCACACCGCCAGCCAGAGGCAGAAGTCATTCCCCCATCTGACCGGTCGAAACAGCAGTTTTTTTAATGAGAATTCTGCTTATCCTATTTTTGATAGTAAGTTTAAGTCAATTACAATTTTTGTTGAAGCTGTACGCACCTGGTTTTCCATATTTATATCAAATAATTTAGTTCTAGTTAAATTCTTACAAATTTTCATTTTTGAAAAAAGATTTGCAAAGATAGGAATTGTCGAAAGCACATATTATTCGTATTGCATGTCTCTTCAAATTTGGAAATTTCGTCTCAGATATATATTTTTATAAAATTCAATCATACTACTATCATCATATTCTGAAAATATATTTTTTTAAATTGTGGCATTACAAATCAACAATTTCCATTTGAAGTTCAGATGGCGCCGTTATGATATCAACAGTAAATGATGATGAAAAAATTTCGAAATTTTTCTAATATTTTTTTATTTCCTTAAATCGAAAATAAAATTCTTTAGCCAAATTCTCAATATAATGTGCATATTTTTTCACATCTTTATCAGCAACGTAAGAATTGTTAAGTTCATGAAAATGTGTTAATTAATTAGTTTTTCACAATCAAAATTTCAGCTTAAATACCTTTATAGTGCGACAAAATGTGACAATTAATATGTTTTCACCTTGAAGTTCAAGATTCAATTTATTAAGATGTTTACATGTATGGACCAAAAAGCACAAATGAATCAACCATTTGGGATCAGTTAATTCCGGAAATCTTCAATTTCAATTTTTTTAGATATTTTCTTAAGCATTTACTGCGACTCAGCCATCTATGCTCGCTGAAATGAACTAAATCAACATATTCACTGTCCAATTCGATTAAATATTGTTGGGATTTTCGATGACTCCCTGCATGTGATCGTATTAAATTTACTATTTTGATAACTACATCCATCACGTGATCCATTTGCAAAGATTTTCCTGGTGAAATAGGCAATGAAAAATTTACAAATTTGATGAATCAATATTCTATTCTGCTATTTTCTTGTTTAAGATACCTAAAAATCCTATTTTATTACCCACTATTGCCTTTGCACCGTCTGTTGCTATTCCACATAATAATGAAGATAATTTAAAATCTGTAAAGCTTTTCCAAAAAGCATTAAAAATGTCAGAGCCTTTTGTGGTATGATGAAGAGTTTGTAAATTTAACAGTTTATCATAAATTTGGAGATGTTGTCTGCAACTCTTATAAAAATTGCTAGCTAAATTAGGGATTAAGTTGGCATCAATTAAAAATAATAATAATTATTTGCAATCTATACTTTATTTTGCAATCCAAATTTTTTAAATGTAAAAAAATTTAAAAACAAACAACAAGCAGTATGTCAAATATAATGTTTTAAAAATGACATTTTTTAACTTCGTTTTTAATGTGAATTGTAGTTATGTAGTAAAACAGAATAATAAATTATTAATATTAATCACATTAAAAAAAATAATTTTCTTTTAATATAAGAATTTAAGAATTTTTTTGACTAATGAAATTATTGAATTTTTTTTTGGGCTGTATATAGTATATATTATGAAAATTATGGGAGCCGAAGAAAATTATTGAAAGAGCCGCGGGTTAAGCATGCTTGCTTTACATTATCGATTACCTTTTAGTTTTATATTTTACCGGAATTTCATCGCTGTCTTTTATGAAAATTCTAATAGTAAGTGAGGAAAATTCGTATTAAATATATAAATATTGATAGATAGCTAGAACGAAATAACAATAAATGGATCATTTACAATATGTTTTTTGAAGTAATTTTTTTTACAATTTTCGAATTTTTAATATTCATTGAAATTATAAAATAATTTCTAAATATAAAAATTTTCAATTTTTTAAATAAAATATGTTAAAATTAAAAAGGTTAAAAATTTTAAAGCAGTTTTTAGAAAATATCGATTTGTTTTCAGAGGGGAAATGTTTATCTACATTATTTAGAATTGTCTAGTCTTTCAAACATTTTGTGTTAAGTACCCTTTCGTTATTTATTTTATTTTTAAGTACCTAGAAAGATTTTAAACATGCAGAAGTAACTAAAACATTAATTTTGACAACTAACAACCAGTTTTTAATAGTTTTTCGTTATACTAGAAATACTAGAATTATTCTAAAGTTCTGATTTTATATGGATAAAATCAAGCGTTTTGTCTTTTAATTAAGGATGTTTTGTATGTACGTCATTTTAATAAGGACGGTGGTGGTTTGAGAGTCTTTGCAACTTATCACACAAACTCGCAATGTGTTGCTTTCACTTTTGTAGTAAATATGAAATTGAGGATATGAAATATTCCCATCCCCCTAGCAACCGCGCATTATTATTTTAATCAGCCATGTTAGTACTGCGATTTTGCGGGTGGCTGTCAGCAAAAGATGAGCTTTTCCATTGGAACTGCTAATGATCCGATGAGCCTCTGGGTTCATGGGCTATCGTAGAAGTTATCGCACCCCATTTTCTCCAGTATCCTTATTGTTAGGATTTTTCTGAGTTTACTGATTATTGCTGTCCACTTTAATCGACCGTGTTAAAACATTTTGTTGGGTTATTGGGTTGGTGATAAAATTTAAATTCTTACTTTGACTCCAATCATGTCTTTGACTGACTTACAAATAACAATTAACACTGGAAACTTTATTGAATATCACAAATATTTTCACATCGATACAATTGGCTTAAGAAGCTCACTATGGATTATACAGTGCTTATTACAACACTATGGTGAATAATAGCACACGCATATAACCTTGATTTGACAAATCTCTCTCTAACTCGTTACCTAAATTCTCTCAATTGCTCTGTCTGCTTCTGCTGTGCAACCTCCATTTATACCTCGTCACTTTGTGGCACTTCAGTTTATCTTCAATTTCCCATTTTTTCCTGCAACCGAGTTATCTTTGACAGCTGTCAAGATATTTTCTAATTTTGCCTTTTGCGGCTCCGGCCTGTTTTTGTTTTGTACCCGTTATCTCTGACAAGCTGTTGAGGTAAGATTATTGTTGTTTTTTCTATTTTTCCCGATTTTGAAATTCCTTTTCCTTTTAGTATTAATTAATTAGTACTGACCTTTGATTTTTATTTTCATGTCTGATTTCTTTTGTTTCATTCCTCTTTCTCATTTCTCATTTCTTTTATTTCCGTTTCCTTTTCTGAGTTCTCATAGATCTTTCCGTTTGTCATGACAATCTTCCCAGAAGTAATTTTATTTATTTATTTATAAATTTGTTATTTAGGTATCCTCAACAATTTCATGAAAACGAATTTTAAAGGTTTCCAAAAAATGCGAAACGATGTGATAAATTTTTTCGGTCGAATCGTTGTGATTAGGTTAATATCCATTATTAATTGTTATTTAATTTACAAAAATACCGATTTAATAATTGTTGTTAATTTTCGCCATTGACTCGATTTTATTTTATTTCTAATCATCGTACCACTTTAACTGCTTTACATCCAGACAAGAGAGCTAGCTCAATGTTTTGTTTGATTTCACATTTAATTAATTTTTAATTCCTTTCCGGACAATAAATTTGAATAATAACGATAATATTATAAATTTATTTATAAAATGGCGCAAGAAATTAATATCAAGCCAACAAAATGAAGTTATTCAATTTTTTTCAGTGCTGCACGTGCACTCATTTTTAACTCCCTAAATCTTTTCTTTTCCAGCTTCCCTGGCCCGGCTTGCATAGTTTCTTGTCGTTCGCTGTGGCTGTTGGCATTTTCGAGAGTAGAACTGCAATTTCCGATAAGAGCTCGTTATAGATCTGATTCATTGAGTTTGTTCTTTGATCGTGATCTTGAGATCGCAAATAGTCCTTTGATCTTCAATCAGAGACTTCTCGATTGTTTCGATTTTCTGGTTGAGTTTTCATACGTACTCGGGCCAGAACAACGTCTCCTGCATCCGACGACATTTTCGAATCATTGTTTCTGCCCTCTCTGACTGACATGTCGCCTTGGATGTATAGCCGGCTACGTCTTGTCTAAATTTCACCATGGGGTCTACTGAAATTAGGTTGGATAAAATCTAAATTAATTGCGTCATTGGAAATTGTACTACAATCTGTATTTTGTTTTAATAAGCTTAAATAAATAATAATACTTTGTTTTAACAGTTAAATTAGTTTAAAAAATGATGACTTAATAAAAAATTATAATTTGGTTTTAATTTATAGTAATTATAGTTAACACTAACACTGAGTTAAGATTTTTTCTCGTCTCGAAGTCAATCGATTTTTGTTCTATAATTTAATTTTCTATTATTTTTATTTACAATAATTTATTAGAAGACTTTGGAGACATATAATTTATTAATATCCCAAAACTGATTATCCCTCCGGAGGAAGTTATTTATAATTATGATCTTTAAAAGAACAATTTCATAACAAATGAATATAATTTAATGAAAACTAATCCATATTTGTCTTTATTGTAAGTTCGTTACTAGGGGGGTTATATTTATTGTAGTAAATAAAAAGTCAATTTTATTCTTGTTTGTATATTTATTATTGGTGATTCTGATATTTGTAAATCGGGTTTCATTGTCATTAAGTATTACGGTAACTGATTATTAGCTATTACTACTCTGTTATTGTTGATAAGATTGTCCTCATTAACGTGTCTCAGCAACCCGTATGATGAAGAAGCGATTCGGCATGAAAATAGAAAATGGATTTTGTTATCTTCACCTAAGCGTTTGTTGATACGGACTTAATCACTTGTATTTTGCCACTCAAGTCGTGTAGACTGATCCAACGGGAAATCTCATTTGGTTTAGAGGCCAACGGTTAGATCAGTTCCGAAAATGAGAAATCATTTTTTGTCCTGCGCTGTTATTTTGGACTGCTTCAAAAATGCATTTCAATATATAATTCAGTATAAATTATCGATATGGTACACGAAATCAAATAGAATAAGAATTAGAAATTTACTGTTTGGTTGAGTAGAGTAAATCCTTTAAAAACAAAATTTATATAAACTGTAAAAATTCAGCTGATTCGAGATCAAGATAAATTTTGTTAAAAAATGGTAAAAATGTGTTAAAGAGTATCCCGAGGCGCCATCCTAAATAATATTTTTTTGCTATGGCCAAACCAATCAGGTGAGAACATGCCCCCTCATTTTTTATTTTTAAACTGATTTAACCTGATTAATTGATTCTTTATTTTTTTTTGTTATTTTTTGTTTGTTATTTTTATCTTCTCAATTATGTTCCCATAGATGTTGTCGGTATTTTCCACTGATCTGTGCCTTTCTTTGGTGATTTCTTTGTCTTCCAATAAATAATGTTGCTTGTGTAACTTCTTGCGTTATTCAGTTTATTATCCTGTTCTGGAAGGATGTTCCTGTTTATTAATTGTGTATCATTTCATTGTGGTTCTCTTAGTATATGGCCTATTTTTTGGAAATATCCGTTATTTCATTTGTTTGGCGTTTGTGTTTTTATTAAAACTGGGTCATCATTTTTTTCGAAATATAGATATATAAGTAATCATTTATTATATAAAAATATTAATTTTAATTTATAATGTTAAAATAACGGATTATCTATGACGGAAGTCCGTAAGTTAGCATTTGCGTTATTGATTTGAGCTGATTGTGTGTATTCCAGCATGTTTAATAATTTAAAATTCCTACGGAGTTTTAATATGGAGGATTTATTTATAGATGGGTTAAATGCAGAGTTAACAAGACACATATTTGAATACATTACATAGCATAGACATGGAATATACATCTCATATTCCTTCTATCTATATTGTTTATTATACCAAACTCCAAATTTATGAGCTCTCTCAGCTTCAGTTCTAAGCTAACCTTCAAGGTGCCATGCTTGTGATGAAAATCTTGGCTGACCGTACGATAGCAAAGTCAGAACCAGGTGACTGGATACATTCTGCTTTTCTTGAAGTTGTGTAAGAAAATCTATTAAATTTACCTTTCTGTACAATACAACTGTAGTTACATTTTCTGAATAAAGGGGATTTTTAGGAAAGAAATTTTTATATATATTTTTTATGTTTTGATAAGATCAGTGAATGTAGAATACTGAGAGCATCAACTATTACAATTCCTAGTATAGAATACTGTAAATAATTTTGGCGCTTATGGGTTTGTCATTTTGAATGTGCTAGGGGCGCAAATGAATACTTGAGCGACTCTTTCCTAAATGCCTTTATGATTATTGTCTTTATCCCATCTGTGTACCCATAGTGATAACCATGTACTGCTGCAGATGGCCACTAACTACCTAATTTTATTTATTTTGGTTTTGAATCGATTTGGTTTTGTTCGGTTTTATTTTTATTTAACTAAACTTATTGCTTTTTGTTTGCTGTTTAGGGCTTTAAGTTGGTCTTTCAATGCTAAAATCCTTATCTAAGGAGAAATGAACCCTAGCTTAAATAATAAAAATTATAATTAAATCATGAAAAAGAATTCCCTTATTCCTAGCTCAACAATAATATATTTTGCGGGTGTTCACAACCTTATGTAAGAAACAAGACAAAAGTGGGCAAGGGGAGCGTAGTGATAAATGGAGTCATATGTCCCAAAAAGATCTTTCATGAGTTTTAAATTTCAAACCAATTTTTTAATAGTAATGTATAGCGATCAAAAATACTTTTTTAATGATTTGTGTTTTAAAAATATTTTTGTCACATCTTACAAACCATCTTTTCTTCCTCTTGTCACAAATATTTGAATTCCAAAATTGTAGTAATCATTTATGGATAGCCCTTAAAATGTAAAACAAAATATAAAAAAAATTTTAAGATCTGTAGTGAAAAGCATAAAATAATTGTAAAAAAAATGAAAAAGTAATTCAAATTATTTCCAATTGAAGAATAACAAAAAATACAATTGTGCATGGTAAAATCAATAAAAATCCAGGAATCGACAATAACAACTCACAAGAATGATAGAAAAACAAATTTAAAAAATAAATAATAAAAAGTAATAATTAATAGAAAATATCAAGATGGAAAATAATTAATTATTCTAAATACAAATAATCAAGCGTGTTCAAAGTTTTTAATATATAATCATCATTTTTATATGGGGGAATTTTGCCTTGTAATTTAATAGTTTCTATCAAATCAGACAGAGAATCTATAGCTTCACAAAACCCTTCACCTGTAATCAAACATACGCATTTCACTAGCCACCATCTCTTGGAATCCATAGAAATCAAATCGAGTTCTTTCGTTATTATTACTGGATTCCTACATTGAGGCTTGTCCATTTTATTGAAAAGGATCAAAAATGGAATTTCTTTCGATTGCCCAGACAATACCAGTGCTTGAAGTTCATATTTTGCTTCATCAAATCTGTTTCAACATCATTCAACATAAATCAATGTATTAAATCCAAAATAAAATATACAAACTAAAGTGACAGAAATCAATAATTTTTTCATGGTTAACAATTTGTAAAATTTACAATTACAATGTCAAGTAACCATATGATTATACTAGATTAAACAAATTTGATTAAAAAAACAATAAAATTTGGTTACCAAAATAATTCAGAATTAATATAGAAAATTCTTATTAACCCTCCGATTTCATTGAGTAAATATACACCAGGGGAAAAATTAGCTTTTGAACTTTTCATAAAATTTTCTCAAATTTATTAATGGGATAATTACTTTAGTGAACAAAGCAGCCATGGATCTTGTTTAGTTACTACATTTGTTGGGTTATTATNTTTCCCTTTTCCCCTTTTTTGTTTCACTGCCTTCTACCATCAATTCTGTTATCACTGGCAAGCTGTCGAGATAAGGATATTGTTGTTTTCCTTTTTCCCCGATTTCAAAATTCCTTTTCCTTTTTGTACTAATTAATTAGTACTGACCTTGGTTTTCATTTTCCTGTTTGATTCCTTTTATTTCCTTTATCTTTCTCATTTTTAGTTTCTTTTTAGTTTATTTTTCTTTTCTGAGTTCTAATAGATCGTCTTGTCATGGCGATCTTCCCTCAGGTAATTTAATTTATTTATTTATAAATTGTTATTTAGGTATCCTCAACATATTTGACTATCTATATCAGGAGTCGGCAATCTTTTAGATGTGGTGTGCCAAGCCACTCTGCCAATTAATTCAGGGTGCCACCTTATTTCTTTTTACAAATAAGTAATGGTATATTTCTGTCACATTAAATAATACAGTTATTTGATATGATAAAAATGAGAAATGAGAAAATATAATATGAAATTTCATTAAAAGAAACAAAAGGGGTAGGTAAGATAAAAAAAACTAAATTAAAATACAAGAAAATGAAGAATATAAAATGTTAAATAAAAATTTCAAATAAATAATACATATAAGGGGCAAATAAAAGAGGGAAAAAAGTACGAAAGCACAGATGAATAAACGGATCATCGGCATCAACATTTCAGTGAAAATGCCAAAAAATAAGGAGACTAAAAATCCAAATAAAATTAATGCGGTAGATTCTAAATTTAACTGAAATTTTTAAAAAATATATGATGCTGGGGTACACAATGGCCCCACCTCGCCTCAGGAAGGTTTATATAAAATTTCTTCCAATTTACTTAATTGTAATTACTTAATATTTAAAAAAGTCTTTTTTAAACGGAATATTGACTCTTAACAATATAATTGAATTTTGAATTAAATCCTCATCAAGTCTCGAGCAATTTTATCCTTCTCAAATATTGTTAATATTCAACCCGATATTATTAACAAAATTTAATCAACATAATTAACTCATTCAATAATTCTTTAAATTAATTATCAAGTTGTAAACTATTTATTATTATTTTTATTATTAATATTATTACAAATAAAAATCAATATTACCTGGCTTTATCACTAACATCAATTACATATATCACAGCATCGGTTCCATGAAGATATGTAACCCACATTGTCCTATTATTTTGTCTTCCATTAACATCCAATAACTGTAAATTTGTATTATTAATTTTCGTTCCTTTAAGTTTAACTTTAAAAGTTTCACAGATACAACCATCAGTAGGTTTAGTTAATATTAATTTGTTTAGCTTAATTCTGTTATACAGAGTTGATTTACCACAATTATCTAATCCAAGTATTACAACTTTGGAATTCTTGGTATTTAATCCATTACCCATTCCTAATAATAATAAATTGCTATATTGAATATAAAAGACATAGAAAAATATAGAAAAAACAATCAAATGTCAATATTTTAAATATTTCATTAAATTATAAATTCAGGTTAAATGTTAATAAAAATTATTAATTACTTCAAATAAATAAATTTTAATTTTAAAATTTTAAATTAAATTAGCGAATTGTGTAATTTTAATTATCGATAAATTGTTTTTGTAATTTTTGTAATTTGTGAAATAATCAATTCTTATAATAATTAAATTTATATTTTTGCTTCTTCACAAACTTTAATACATTAGCCAGTCAAATTTAATTTTCCAGTTATTTTTATTTTTAATTTTTTGGCTGACGACTACTTGATTATGATTATGAGTTACTTGTAAACTTAAGTTGGCTATGCTAGATCTAGGTTTTTATTATAATGACTTCATTCCTATAGCTACCACTAAATATAATAGCTTGTTGCTGTTGACCAAATTTCGTCTCCTGGTAATTCACATGCTTCAACCTTGGTTGGTTACATTAGTTCGGTTCCCAAAAACCATACTTCCAAAACAAAACTGAATTTGATCAAGCCAAACACGCTGAGCCAATGGCACTGATGTGTTAAGGGTTGATGTTTTGTATCCTTAGTTGCTCTATCAAACATAACTTATAAACATGTTGGGTATTTTGTGCAAGTCGGTATTACTGTCTGACTCCTTTGTGTTCTTATCGAAATTAGGTAAACCACCCAACACAAAAATCTTTATTTGAGACTACAGTTACACTTTGGTTACACTTTTTATTAATTCAACCACACTTGATACAACCCTTTTTTGGTCTGAACTTTTCAATACAACTACAAATCTTACGCAGGGATAAATCTTTCAACGGGAGATGTCCCTTTCTGACGTGTTCGATTTAAATTATTCAATTGATACTAACTTCAAAGTTTTCTTTGTTACTTTCGCCAAACTTCTCGCATCTTTTTCTTCGACCAACTGGCAATTCTGTTTACTTATCGGTCGCTTTTATACCCATTTTGCATTTGATTTTACTTTGTGAAATTAGTCTGGATCCAACATCCCGGAGCTTCCTCTTGTCGCGCTAATTGCTTTGAGGAATTTGCTCGTCTTCTTTGACGGCTTGTCCCAATTTAATTTTAGTCGCTGATTTAATTGCCTTTCCTAATTTGATTGATAGTTTGGGTTCTCTCATATCACTCGGGGTTTCCATTGTCTCGGGTTTCCCATTAGCTCGGGTTCTCCATTAGATAATTAATTTTTAATTAAGTTTGGTTTTTTGCAATTTATTCCTTACAAGGACCCCCATTGATTTTATTTTATAAAGTTGAATTCGTCTCATTATTCAGCATCCGCCCATACCAGTTTCCCTCGGAAAATATTCATTTTTAATTTTTTGATTTTTTTTAATTAATATTTTGTATTTTAAATTTTTATTGTGAATTTGGTGTTTTTATTGATTTTTCACCTCATTTTGTACCTCTCTTGTTTAACACCAACATACAGGAATAATGAAGTTTGACACAGTATAGGTATCCTTTGATAAGAAATATATGTACTGTACAAAATGGGTGATTTCCATCAAAATGTGAGCGCACTTAAACTGAACTATTAATGTCCTGAAACATCCAAGAGTTCATGAATTATCAATACAAGGCTTAAGTCTGATTTTCGGCGCAATATTTTGAAACTATCTACCCTTGACCACGGCTCCGGTCACACTCATCACACGGCAATTCTGGTAGGGAATTACTTTTCCATCAATCATCGTCACGGTAACTATTATAAAAAATGACACCTTGGTTAGAGAATTCACCCCATACTGGTTACCCGTACGATTTGGTAATTTATAGGTAATTTATATATAACAGAAAAAGAAATCATAGAAACCAAAAAAATGAAAAATTTATTAACATAGGAATTATATAAATATAAATTATCGTCCAACATACATAAGGATGTACATAATGTACATAAGGACTCAGATTGGTGACATGAATCAAGAGGGCTATGGTGGTACAGACTTAATGTCAACCCTCAAGAACGCTAAGCACAACTATTTCAATAAATACTTACATGCCTGTGCCGTCGACGCACGCTTGCACTGTATAAAGAGGCGGAGTTCAGAAGAAAAGATGATCACTTTATTTCAGACTGCTTGTCTGATATAATCCTGAAGATTTCCGACTGCCAATAGAATGTCTTAAGTCATATACCCTTCGTCGAGATTATGAAGTGTTGTGTAAAAACTAGGAGAATAACCCTGTTGTTTAATCGAAACGAAAAAGAAATGCGTGAAAAATGCAAATAATTTAAATTGGCAGGGAAATGTAAGAAATATTTATTCGTGCTGGAGCAACAGGGTCGGAGTGAAGAACTGGTGAGCAGATTACCTTTCTTTTATTAGTTAAAAAATTAAAGTGAATAAATTAAGTATATTGGGTTTAGTATATATGTTGAGTTTGTGAAAGTAGATTATTAAATTATATCAAATTGAATAGTTCCGAATAAAAATAAAACCGATATCAAATGAAAAAGAATGGCGGTGAAGCGGAGAAGTAATGGCAAAGAAAGATATGACGAAAACAGAACTATAAAAGTGTACAATCAAACACGGAATGGAAAAATGCCCAAACTTGAGGAAACGGAATAAAGTGAAATGTTATCTAAATTGAAGCTGGAAAACGGAAGAGAGGTAGATTATGGGATAGCGAAGAAGACAGTGAGCAAGAAATTGTTCGAAAATGTTTAGAAAGGATCGTAAAACAGGCAAATATGAAAAAACACAAAATATTAATTAATTAATTAATTAATTGGCTAATGGAAAATCTGAGCTAATGGGAAATCCGAGTCAGTGGAGAACCCGAACGATGAAGAAAATCGGAGCGCGGCAATTTGGGAGAATAAACAAACTGGTAATTTAAAGGGCAATATTTCAAACGATCGGATAAACAAAAGAAGTGGAATTACTAAAAGAGTCAACAGAAATAACTAATTAGAAAGCGATAACTAAGGAAATCAAAACCAATTAGGTCCAAAACGGAGAAATTTCAATTATTGTGGTAATATATAAGGAAACTCCAAATTAAGATAATCGGCAGTAGCCTCAGGTAGGGAAGACAAAACTGACAATAGGAGTTTGAGGAACAAAGCTAAGAACTAAAAGGGAATTATAAGAGGAACTGAAGAGTTAGAAAAAGGAGTATTAAAGGAGTTCGGATCAGAGAGCGGAATCAAATAAAAAGGTGAAACTTATTTTTAAATCACACAAGTTCGAGACTTTCCTGGGCGAGGTTCAATCGGAAATTGTGGGAAAAATCGTGGTAAACTAATTGTAATTATTTATTGAGAATTGTAAATTTGCTATAAAACAAATATACGTTGGGAGTTTGTGTTTGTCAATTTCGGGACACATAGAGTCAGAGTAACCAACGGTCGAATTTTTAGCATCATAAAACCCAACATATATGATACTAGTAGTAATTATGCAAGTACAACTAGTAATAACCATAAATTTTAAGCGAAGTGAATAACTTTAATCTTACTGCTTAGGAAAATAATAAAAATATAGATGAAATAATATTTTTAGGAACAATGATGACAATATCAATAACAATATTAATAATGGCGATGATAATACCTCTCGAAATTTCGCTAACCAAATTTAAGAGAGATAATGACAATACTAAAAGTACCCTGGGAAATAGTAAAGATCATACTAATATTAGGAATAATGGTAATAATGATGATAACCCAGAGACGCATCAGGGCATTATCAGTTCTTGAAGTTGGCCTCAACTTTTACTGACGGCTAATTGCTAACCTGCAGCATCAACGTCGCTTGTGACGGGTGCTTAGTGGTAATCAATTGTTATGCGAAGTTACGAAAAGCAAAGGTAAAACGATATAGACAAGACGCGCGAGTAAACATGAATTTTCACTTTCAATTGAGTAGTTAGTTCCTTTAAGTCAGTGTTGTCCAAACTGTGTGCCGTGAAATTTTTTTTAAAAAAAGGTCAAAAAAACTCTGTGGTAAAACAACTTAATAAAAGGAAATCGAATTGTGGATATTTTAACAGTTATTTCAAATTTAAATGTTAATCAGTCAATTAAATCAAAGAAGCGGGAACGTATGGTTAACATTGATCAAGAATTAAGAGTTTGTTTGTCAAAAATTCCACCACGATTGGAACATCAAGCACATAAATCTCATTAACTATGTTTTATGAATTTTTCATTCACTAATTTTTCTAAATTTTTAAATAAAGCAAAAAAAAATTTAGGTGTGCCGCGAAAATTTTTAATTCAGCCAAGTGTGCCGTGGCTCAAAAAAGTTTGGTCTACACTGCTTTAGGTGATTGCGCCTACGATAAATCTAATTCAATCATCATCTAGCAATGTTTTTTCTCCATTTTATTTGTCAATCAATATTATTTCCAACTTGTCGAGTGGCCCAAATCTGCCGATGCCTAAATGACCCAATTGGTAACCGGGCTAAGAATAAAAAAAATTATTCTTCGAAAAATTGAAATTTCCAAGAAAATGGAAATTGTAATTGTAATGATAATTATAAATGTACAGAATAAATTACATGTTTATCACACCACTTAGTCATAAATAAAAAATCGAGTTTTCATCATTTGTATATTCGATTCAAGCGTAAGGCCGACGTAAAACAGACGAAATACGCAGCATATTCAGGACGCAAATAATGACCAAAACTATTAATACCGCGATTATCAATCTACTATAAAGTAATCAACAGGAAATTGAAATTATGTTAAAGATAGATACAAATCAATGTGAAGAAAAATATGATACTGGATGAATAATTAGTCTAATTAGTTACTAAATTGAATTTCACAAAATTGATATACTTTAAGCCAGCACTTCGCTTAAACAATTAATATTCCTATTATTAAAATTGGCAGATATAAAAGTTGAAGTTAAATACTGAAAAAATTTAGCTGTAAATTTAATAATAAAATTAAAAACATTAAAAAAATTCCAAAAGATAAGCAAATAATAAATTCATAGCCCACATTGTGAACACATCATTACTGCTAAAGATTCGCCATTAAAATATAAACAAATTCCTTTATCATTGACATTATTTGTTGGACTATATGTAAAGTCTATAAACTGTCCAATAGAGGAACTCTGCAGAATGCACCAAGTGTGGGCTATTTTAATCCTTAATTCATTTTGCCTTGCATTTTCAATTATTATTTCAGATTTAAGCCTATTGACTTCCGCAGTTAAGTCCCTAATTTCTTGTTCCTCGTTTAATTTTTCTTGTTTTTTCTTTTCTCGAAACTTTCTAGCAGGAGTTGTATTTTTTGTCTGGGAACTTGGAGGTCTATTTGCTTTAGCAATAATGAGGTCCTGTAATTCTTTCTTATCCTAAAAATAGGTTTAGATAATTAGTTAAAAAAATGTTATTTTAAAGTTTAGCTGTAATAGTATCTGAAATTATCAAGTCTTATTGAAAATATTTTAAAGACAAAATGTGATTTAGTCTCAATTTTAAATCGTTTTAATATAAAATTAAGAAAAATTAAGATAAATTGTTACATACTGACTTATAAATTCATTTTCAATATATAACAAAAACTTATGACAAATTTTCTTGGTATAAATATAAAGAATTTAAATTTAACCATAAATTAGTTTGCTTAATTAAACAATGACATGCTTGGATTTTTATGAGGATGTAAATTACTTGGTGAGAATAGAATATTTTTTAGAAAGAAAACGAAATTAAAATGGCATCAAGAAAATTATATTTTATATGCATTTTATATAAACCAAAAATTCAGATTGACTATATTAAAATTAATAATGATCTAGAAAAATCAACCAACAAAAAAAACGGACTAACTAATATCCGAACTGCATCAAAATAAATAATAGTATTAATAATCATAATATATTATCTATGGTTACAAAAATATAGTTGGTTTTAATTTTCACACGCATAGCGGTGTGGAGAGCATATTTTCAATTTATTAGTAAAATCGTGCTACATCATGTCAAATATTGAAGTATGATTACATTCTTTGTTTTGCGTGATTATAAGAGTTAGTATATATGGAATAGGTTGCAGAAAACTTAGGTCAATCTATGCTTTTGTACCGCAATCTATGATTAGATCAGCCAAATTAAACATTGCCACCGGCAGGTGTTTGATAATTATAAGATGGGTTGGCTTTGTGAAATTTCTACAAAAAGTGAGGAATATTTACAGATTGTGAAGAAAGAACACCAAATCACTGTTATTGGGCAAAAATCTAAGAAAATCAATAAATTATTTTATTTAAACAAAAAATGAAAATTAGGAAATGAACACAAGGAAATTGCAAAAACTAAATAAAAATATATAAAATAAACTAAGAAAGAAAAGAAATAATAGAAATTCAACTAATACACAATCAAGGTAAATAAAATAAAAATTAACCATTAAAATACAAGAAAATGAAAAAAATGCAGAAATGCTAATTAAAACAAAACATCAATGATGACAAAAATAGAAATTTTTATACGATGTATATAATGTCTATACGTAACAAATAAAAAGTAGAAATTAGTAGGAAAGTAGAAATGAAGAAACGAATCATTAGTACAAACATTTTAGAAGAAAAATTGAAAAAATTCGAAAGCATAAAAATTCAAAAATCAACCAATTTTTAACCTTAACAACAAGTTGAGCAAATTTTGACTAGTTCTAGTTGAGGGATACTTGCGCTCAAGTCGACATTTGTTATTGATTACTGTGTTATAGATGGAGCTGAGACGACTGGAGGCATGATTGTTTGGACAGACGGCGAACACCCCCTGCAGGCAGGCGACGTAAGGGATTCAGGCACGAGATGGTGTGCCGGAATGATTGTGTGATTGGCAAGCGTCTTGAACCACGTGATTATAGAAGCCAGCTCTTTGGTAGAGTAAATCTGATGGAGTGTCTGTGATTACTCCTGGTTGAGGGAGCTGTATGACCGTCCTTCTGCAATGAGATTGTCTCGGCAGTGCTCAAGACGGTACATGTTCTTCAGCTGTTCATTCATCTGGAGGGGGAGACCCATGTCACTTACAGGCGGTCGATCTTCTCTCAGATTCTCCTCTTTCAATTTAGTATAAGCAGTATTTTTGTCTGGGCACGAATAAAGGGGCTGGATATGGTTTGGTATATTCTATAATTACAACTTTTCAATATATTATGAAGTGGACTAGTTAACAACTTTCCGTTATTTTTAGGTTTATGGCTAAGGGAATCGCAGTGGGAGGGAATTGGGTAACATTTCCGCAGGCTAACCGTACTCGCTGATGGTGATGCATTAACCCTCAAAAGAAACAAAATCAGTGAGACCGTAGCTAATCGGGATAGTCCGTGATATGGTCTTTTACTCCTCTGCCTATTACAAGAAGGAATTTCCTATTGGTTAATTATTGTTATTATTATCGGTACTATTGTTATTATTATCGTTACTATTCACCATTACTACTATTATTTACTATTACTATTATTATTAGGATTTTTATTATTACTATTATTATTACCAATGATTTCCGGGGGTTGTGGAAAAGGTACACAAAAACAAAAAAAATTAAACTCTTGATTAACCTTAATATTATTGTTATCGACGGACATACTAAAATTAGGATTTTTGGGGAATTTTGTTGGATATTAATTCGAATAGCATGACCAGTGCCATGGCTACAATCATAAGTGGTGAATTATTAGTTGTTTCGCGTCTGTGTGCGCTTTTTTCTTTGTTTTGGTTGTGTGCGCACACAGACGCGTAAAATTGAGAGGGTGAAAATTTTAATCTGATCTCGCGTCTGTGTGCGCTTTTCTTTTCTGTTTTTGGCTGTGTGCGCACACAGACGCGAGCAAGAGGTAGTTTTTAATTTGCTTTTTTGAATTTATGGTTTATTGAGTTGTAATTTGAGTTTTAGATTTATCGATTTCGAATGGAAGTTTGTTGAAGGAGTTCTCGTCGATTTTGGTTGGAATTTATGGAAAGTAACAAAGTTACAAATTATGGATTTAAATATAACGGGGAATTGATGGATCTCGATGATTTAATGGCAAGGTTGAATAGAACCCGCAGCAAAATGGAAATAGAAACTATTTGTAAAGACGATGTTATCAGATCTAGCAAATCGCTTAAAGTTCTGGATAATGGATTCTCTCTAATCACATTATCTCGAGACCGACAATTAGTTCAATCTGTACCTGGTGAATTGAATATGGATCAAACAAACTTGTTGAAATGTGCTCAAGATCAAAATGGCCGAATCGATATTGTTTTGTGTTCAGAAAGGAATGATATGAGATCAAATTTATGTGTAGCTACACAAAGACAGGTTCCAAATAAAATGATTGAGAAGAGTTCAGCTACGAGATTGTTTAATATTACTGACAGTACTGGAGGTATTATGACTGCTATGATCCCTGATTATCGATCTCAAGTATGGCGTGCACAAATGGAAGCCGCTCGATGTCGATATGAACATGTATATAAAAATAAAATGATTATGTGTGATGATTATTATTCTGATTATTATGAATTCGCGAATGAACATGGTAGCAGAGCGTGGTTCCGGCTAGCCAGCCGGAACAAGGTAATTAAAATGTTTTATAAAATGGCTTTTTTGGATTTATATATATTATGTGTATATTATGTGTATTATGTGTTTAATAATATTTTTGTAAAATTAAACATCCTCCCTTCCCTACCGAGCGTGGGAAAGTGCTGCTATGGGCCCCAGCACTCTTTTAAAGGGGGAAGCCAGGGGAACAGGGTAAAGAACAGAGCTGAGTCAAGGGTGAGGGCGAGCGGGGTAATGGGTTTTGAGTTGCGAGGGGAAAATCAAATATTTGTCAAAACTCTTACTGGTAAGACAATTACTCTGGACGTTAAATGGAACGACACAATTGAAAAGATAAAAGGAAATATCCAGGACAAAGAAGGAATTCCGGAAAATTATCAAATGTTAGTATACGCAGGAAAGCAGTTAGAAAATAAAAGAAGATTGAATGATTATAGGATACAAGTAGGGTCGACACTTCATTTGTCACTCAGGCTGTGCGGTGGCAATGACGAAGAGATGTTAGAAGAAGAATTGTGGAAAAAGAGAATGAAAAAAGGAAAATTAACGAGATTGAGAAATAAGATTCTGAATGATATAAAGGGTAAGGATGTTAGCAAATGGTTGGAAGAATATGAAGATCTAAAGGAGAGTCTAGATGAAGAATTAAGAGATCTAAGAACGATCAGTGAAAAATTACATAGATTGGACATCACTGCAATCTTAGATAAAGACCTGCAGGAGATCGAGGAAAAACATCAAATAATTGGGGCATTGATGGAAAGAAAAGCAAAACAATCTTTTATTGAAAAGAAGGAAAAGGTGAATGATGATACAATCAAGAAGAATAATGCCGTGCATAAAAGAAAACTGGAAAGTCTACAGAAAATTACAATACCTGTCTTTGAAGGCAAGATGAAAGAGTACGAACCATGGAAGGCAGCTTTTACGGCGTGTGTTGACGAAGCGGAAGGTGATGAGGTTGAAAAGATGTTTCACCTGCACAAGTACCTTCACGGAGAGCCATTAAAGTTAATTGAAAATCTTGGATATTCGGCAGAGGCTTATCAAATGGCAAAAGAGAAGTTGGATAGGCGATATGGTGGAGATGAAAGGATATATTTATCAATGTTAGAGGAGATGGACCAGTTCAGGCCAATTCGAGAAGGAGATTTGAAGGATCTTGACTTATTGGTTGGATTATTAGAAACAGTCACCGTGCGATTTAAATCCACTGGGAAAGAATCCGAGTTAAAGACTGGATATCTGTTTCAAAAGTGTTTGGGCAAGTTAACAACGGATCTTGTGTATAAATGGAAGAAAGAGAAAATAGAAAAGGAATTGCGGGAGACGATAGAGGATTTGAGAAGATGGATACAACAAGAAGCGGAGATCCTAAGGTCCACTAACGAGGTTGTGTATGGGACTCAACCATGCACCAGGGCTTATGATGTGTCAAGAGTAGAAGGTGTGTCTAGAGAAAGAGAAAGCTTCAATCCAGGAGGTTGGACGCATTTTACGGGGCAACCAGATGGCAGAGTTAAAAGTGGAACGGTTAGACAGGTGAATAACTCTAACGGCTATAGATCAGAGTGTGTACAATGTGGTGGTCAACATTACCTAGACCAATGTGACAAGTTTAAGCAACTCACAATTTCAGAAAGGAAGAGAGTCATCGAAGAGAAGAAACTGTGTAGGAATTGCTTCAAAAGAAATCACATGGCCAAGGAATGTCGTAAAGAATCTTTCTGCAAGGTTACCGGATGTAAGCAGAGACACAACGAATTACTAAATGAAAACGCATCAATGAGGACGGTTCAGAGTTATTTTGCGGTAACTGAAATGTTCAATGACGAGTTACGGGCATCTCGAGGAATTGAGGACACGCCACTCGACAGGAGTAAGGCATATAATGAAGAGCAAGGAGCTCAGAGTCATTTAGATGGTCAGATATTCAATTCTGGAAGAACTAACGAATTAGTGAACGTTATGACAATCACACAAAATGTCCAAGGAAAAATGAATACAGGGGAAAAGCAAGATGAGGCTTGCCGGGCTGGTGAGATCATGAAATTATCCGACGATAAAATTGTGGAACCGAAGACAACGGAAGTGATGAGTAATTGGGAAAAAGACAAACCAAAATCAGAGGAGTTAACGCCCGAGGCGGCGGTTAATGATATGCAGGTCGAAGAAGGGGAAGTTAATCGATTAAAAGAAGAACGTGATAATGTAAAAGGGGCAGAAGACTCCAAAGGGGAGAGGCAAAACAAGGAGACCAGTAGGGTATATGGGAAATCATGGGAAACTGTACGTGATAATGATCAAGGGGCCAAAGAAGTTTTGGAAAAATTGAACGAATCATCGAACAGTTTCAAACAACAAGGATCACTGGAACTCGCTTGCACGCCTCTAATGGTGCCGCGAACGCCTCTAAAGATGAACATGAAAGACAAGGTGTCGATTGGGGAATCGAAACACGAAGCAATCAAAGAACGACTTTGTAAAATGCTTATAAAAACATTAAGTGAAAACTGGTCACTAAATGAAATGCAACAGGGAAAAGGGTGGAATATTGAATTGGCGAAAAAGGGAGAAAGAATAATGGAGAGATTACACCTAAACAAACTGAACATGGACAGCTGCTTGGCCGAGTATAGCGATGGTGGATGGAGAATCCACAATGATCTTTCAAAAAAGGTGCGTGGCGCGGCGGCTTATATAATACAAAGATGGGTTTGTGAGGGTTATTGGAGATGGGTTTGTGAGGGTTATTGGAGATGGGTTTGTGAGGGTTATTGGAGATGGGTGTGTGAGGGTTATTGGAGATTGGTTTGTGAGGGTTATTGGAGATTGAGCCATAATGCAGGAAATGAAGGGGAGAAGGGATAAAATGGCGAGGGAAATGCAGAAAATGAAGGGGAGAAGGGATAAAATGGCGAGGAAAATGCAGAAAATGAAGGGGAGAAGGGATAAAACGGCGAGGGAAGTGCAAGAAATGAAGGGGGAAAGGGATGAAATGGTGAGGGAAATGCAGAAAATGAAAGGGAAAAGGGATAAAACGGCGAGGGAAGTGCTAGAAATGAAGGGGAAAAGGAATAAACTGACACGGGAATGTATCTTCAAATTATGTTTGAGTCTAAAAGAAGAAGGAGAAGCTGATGGGGATTTGAGATTGACACTAAGGTGTCAAGGGGGGGAGGATGGTGAATTATTAGTTGTTTCGCGTCTGTGTGCGCTTTTTTCTTTGTTTTGGTTGTGTGCGCACACAGACGCGTAAAATTGAGAGGGTGAAAATTTTAATCTGATCTCGCGTCTGTGTGCGCTTTTCTTTTCTGTTTTTGGCTGTGTGCGCACACAGACGCGAGCAAGAGGTAGTTTTTAATTTGCTTTTTTGAATTTATGGTTTATTGAGTTGTAATTTGAGTTTTAGATTTATCGATTTCGAATGGAAGTTTGTTGAAGGAGTTCTCGTCGATTTTGGTTGGAATTTATGGAAAGTAACAAAGTTACAAATTATGGATTTAAATATAACGGGGAATTGATGGATCTCGATGATTTAATGGCAAGGTTGAATAGAACCCGCAGCAAAATGGAAATAGAAACTATTTGTAAAGACGATGTTATCAGATCTAGCAAATCGCTTAAAGTTCTGGATAATGGATTCTCTCTAATCACATTATCTCGAGACCGACAATTAGTTCAATCTGTACCTGGTGAATTGAATATGGATCAAACAAACTTGTTGAAATGTGCTCAAGATCAAAATGGCCGAATCGATATTGTTTTGTGTTCAGAAAGGAATGATATGAGATCAAATTTATGTGTAGCTACACAAAGACAGGTTCCAAATAAAATGATTGAGAAGAGTTCAGCTACGAGATTGTTTAATATTACTGACAGTACTGGAGGTATTATGACTGCTATGATCCCTGATTATCGATCTCAAGTATGGCGTGCACAAATGGAAGCCGCTCGATGTCGATATGAACATGTATATAAAAATAAAATGATTATGTGTGATGATTATTATTCTGATTATTATGAATTCGCGAATGAACAATAAGTATTAACCTTCCGTATTACATAATAATTTATTTAATATAGTTATTTCTCTTGCTTATCCCAAACACATTCAATCAAAGATAAGTAACAATAAGCGGATACCGATAGTCAGACTTAGCTATAATAGGAGTAATTTCCTATTTTTACAAAGGAGTATAGAGTTCTGAAATATAGAATTAAGCTACTTAATAGAATACCTTACATATATGACACATGATGATTGAGTATATGTTGAAATTTTAAAATCAATAAATTCATGTGAGAGCCATGATTCTGTAAACAAATAGCAAAAATGAGCCAACTTGGACTTACTATATTACTATATTTGAGTAAATTTAAAAATACAAGGTTAATAGTAAAATGAAAAACAAGAGTATATATTTTATTCCTTAATTGCCTGTCGTTCAATTTTGGAAATACATAACCTAGACATGAAGCATTAATGAACGTTAGTGATTTCAGATTTGAAACCTCTGAATTGAAAATTTTCAAAATTATTTAGTTTCCCCCATATTGCCCACTATTAGGATAAAGTCTAATAACCTTATTAAAATCATCACCAAATTTTCACATCCAGACATTGCAAATATTAAATGAAAATAATATATATGTTCAAAAAAAAGACATGTTCAAAATCAACTTCTTATGGGCTCGTGCGTTTTAATAAAATTCCCTATAATATCCGAGAATCTAAAAATACTCAACCGCGATATTTGATTCCCTCCCACTAGCAAATTTATTTGTAGACTACCCTGCATGCTCGACGTCTCCTTTCTATTTAATTATCATTACCAATGACCGGGTATCACTGATAAGAGGGCGATGCAGGCGACGCAAATCATCGGACCCGCGATATAATCATATTTGGCATTTTTATATAATTAAATAATTTTAAAAATCTAAGTTTGTGATAATTTAAGTTTATATGTATCATGGAATTTCATAAGTAATAAATAGGATAACTAAAAAAAATGTTTTTTAAAAAATATATCAGTTTGTAATTGCAAAGAGGGCCCGTACTGACGAATTGCATCGGGGGCCAGGCCTGCCTCTCGACGGCCCTGTGCTCGGGGATATGGAATAGTGCTTCAGAAATTGGGTTATCTATTTTAATTAATTCATCATCTCATCACATTCCCAAGCGGTAGCAACACACACATCCAATTGCACACCCAATCTAGCTAAATTAGATTTCATGATTACTTGAAATTATAAAATGACCATACATATTAATCAAAATAAAACACACACCCACAAACAAACAAACATATTATTTTTATTCTTTTAAATTTGTTTTAGATAAAAATTAATATTACCTCGCTAATTTTCTTTACAGTTAGATGGAAGAACTACAAAAGACAAATATAGAATTATACTCATTAATTTGAGTTTGAAAACCGTGTTTGAAAAACACACTTCATGAAATTGTATACTGGAAGAGGGATTGGTTATGATTTTTTGTCTGCATTTTCTACCCCGGAGACGTTTTTTTCGCTATTCCTCGATATCGATTGTTCATTACCCTGTCAATTTAGGATTTATAGTCTAAAATGTGTTTGCTGATGACGCTTGTTGGTTTTTAAACTGTGCGTTGCTTGGTTATTATTATGGAAATTTATATTCATCAATCTGATGATGTCATCTATGATATTGTCTACAAATTCCAAACTGGTTTTATACCCAAACTATTGATTGGAATATTTGGGATTATGGATTCTCGATGCCTCTACAAATGCGATCTCAAACGATCAACCAAAGGTTTCAGATGTCAACTACCTCGATGGATTTTATGATTTTTTAGCTGAATATAATTTAAAAAATTTGTGAATTGTTTGAAAAAGAACAATTTAGATTGATATATTTTGAATTTCAATTCTATCTGACGATGACAGTGAGTCTGTCGAAATATACGGTAGTTTAATATATATTGAATTGGCGTTTTTACTAAAATTTTATTAAATTTTTTAACTATTTTTGATAAACAATTGGAATATTTTGTAAATAACAGTTTAAGCAAAGACGAATATCTGGAAGTAGTTTATTTACTCTTGGTGGTCTGATGGAAGTGAGAACAACTGAAGCAGGTAGACAAAACTCGATTTCTCCATTTCCCGACATAATACAGCAAGAAATTAGGGAAACATAAAATGACATAGTAAATTGAGAAGAGCGGACGGTCAGCATCAATGAAAAAGCCGAACCAGGAAATCAAAAAAATGACAAGTTCATAAAAATGGAGGACTGCAGACGAAATCGGTAATAATGGTAACATTAAGATCTTTTGAATTATTATTATAAATATTAAAAATAAATATTATAAAGGTTATTACAAATTTGAAGTTTCTCTAGGAATTCTGGTAAACAAAGTGATTCTGAAATCGCTGGAAAAACGCTATTTTCTGTTAGATTTTTTTGAGGAATTTAGATTTTTAGAACAATTGATTGCCGGTCCTTCTGGATCTTCTTAAGTTTAGGACCAACGAAAAAAATTGAAATCCAACCAAATAAATTCTGAAAACAAACGAGAAGCTATGCTAACCTAATTTAGATAATTAAAATAGAAATTCTAATATCGAATCTTGTCTTCCTGTCATTTTGCGAATTTAGTATAGTTTCAGTTTAGAATCAAAATAAATAAAAATGGCTTCCAAGTAATTTATTTTTATTTAAAGTAAACTTTAAGGCTTGAATATTGATCCATATAGATATGAGATCATTATTCAAGCTCTTAAATCAGTGTTTCTCAAACTATGGGTCGCGAAAGAATTTTTGGTGGGTCGCGATGACTAGAATAACTAGAGTTAAATAGAGTTATTCTCATTAAATAAACATTTATTTTAAAATTAATCTTTGTCATGTGGGTCGCAATAAAATTTTTGGCATGAAATGTCAAAAATTTGGGTCGTGATCAAAAAAGTTTGAGAACCACTGTCTTAAATAATACTTTTTATCAACATTTTTTATTATAAATTATTTTTAATTAATTTTTCAGGAGTTTTAGATGTTATTATTATTATTTGGAATTATTTCAATATAATGTGAGTTTTATTATTATTTTTTTTAAGTAATTAAGTAACAAATACAATTTATTAATTTATTAATATAATTTATTAAAATTTTTATATTTATAAATTATATTTCTGATTGATTCTTTGCGAATTCCTAATAATCGCCCGAAATTATAAAAATCTTTAGAAATATTATTTTTTTAATTTCGGTTAATCAAATTTACGATTTCCTAGTTTTTTTCCCAACATGGGACGGCAAAATTGAGATTTCAAGGCAATGTAAAATACAAAAACCTATTAAATTTATTAAAAATTTAAGATAAATCATACGAAATAATGTCTTCATTATCTATAGAACTCAAAGTTGAGTTTTCGGAATTTTCGTCAACAATATTTTCATTTATTTTTTTCTAAAAAATTCTAAAAATGTCTGGAAATGATTTATTAGTGCGTTTATTCATTGCAACGCTAAAAATCAACACACATGTAAGTTTGTATGTTTATATAATATACACGTATTAATTTTATTTTTACATTATAGGATGCGTTTATTCAGTGCAAACAGGTGTACAATTGGTAAATAAATTGGTGAGTGATTTTACACGCCAACCACCACTATAGAGAACGTATCTCAGTGGTGTTTGTTGTATCGTGATACACACATGGCCGTGCATACATGCCTGCAAAGCCAGTCAAATATGAATTGAAGATATTTTGACTCTGTGATTTTAAATCCAAAATTAAAATTGAAATTGATTGAAACGCATAGGCTCGATCAACGCTGATTGATTTAACAAATCAACAAAAAATTATATAAGCTGATGTCTCAATAGATCATTCATCACTTTTTTTCTTTAAAAATATTTGTTTGATTTTCAAAATTCGCAACTTTTAATAATCTTCACTTTGGAATTTTCGACAACATTCGCACAATTTAGTAACTGGTGTTTATAATTTTAACTCCGATAATTTTTGTTGTTATTTAATATAAAATCTTATTGTAATGTTAATTATTGTAAATATTAATGGAGGTATCATAACTGTTGAGAGTATCTAAATAAAAAATTTATGAATAAATAAATAAAATTACTCGGGGGAAGATCGTCATGACAAATGGGACGACCTACGGGAACTCGGAGAAGGAAACAAAAGTAAAAAGAAATGGAAAATGAGAGAAAAAACTAAACAAAAGAAAACAAACAAGAAAGCAAAACAAAGGTCACTACTAATTAATTAGTACAAAGGAGAAAAGAAATTTCAAATTCCAAAAACAGAACAAGAGGAAAAAGGAATATCTTGACAGCTTGTCAGAGGTATCGGAATTGTCAGGAGAAGTCGGTCTAACAAAAAAGGTAAAAAGCAAACATATCTCGACATCTGTCAAAGAGAAAATGGGAACAGTCGGGAAATGCGGGATAAAGAGAAGTGGGAAACATTAGATTAGAAACGAATTATATAAAGAGGAACTATTGGCCTAGTAGGAGAGACAAAAATCAAACAATTATTCAGATAAAATTTAGATGAAAACGAATGGAAAACGAGGCAAGAGTCTACGGAAAAGGAGACCAAAATAACGAGAAAATTAACGGAGAAATTGTTGGAGAAATTTACGGAAGTCATTTAGATGAGTATTTATTGGGAAACGATTTGTTGGAGAATAATTGTTATAGAACAATTGTTGGAGAAGATTTTCAGAAAAGAATTAGTTGAGAAATAAACGAAAAGAAGTTATTTGAATATTTGAAGAAAGTTGTCGAAGAAGGTCAAAGAAAACAACAAACTCAAAGTCCCAGTCGATAAACCAATCCGTTGTTAATGATCTTTCAATCCGGTGTTGTACACGAGTGCTATTTCTCACTGAGTGTTGCGATAAGCATTGTATGGTCACTGTGCAGAGTGTTGAATTGATTATCAGTGTAAAGTGATAATTATTTGTGATTATCAATAAAGATTTCTGTTGTCAAGTGTTATTTGTGGGTTAGTCAAAGACACACTTAGAGTCAGAGTAAGAATTTTAACTTTACAAATATTATCACCAACCCAATAACCTAACATAAATATCGGTTCATTTTTTCTCATAGTTTGATTTTAATATTGTTTATTTTAAATGTCAATTTACTTAGAGGCAGGTCCCCATAAAATTGATCAGATTGATATACATGGATATTTAGTTTTCGATGACATTTCATACGCCCAGGTGAGGTGTGGTCTAATACTCAAAAATAGACGACATCGAACTCCACCTTTAAAATTAAAATTGAGCACCAGAACCCAGTAGTACGGTGATAAAACCTGCTAAAAATATAATAGTTGGCTCCACAATATTTGAAATTATACACCAATAGTGAATAAAGACAGTAAAATGTTTAAGGAAATGAAGAGATAACCTTTCACATTTCCAGGCAATTAGAATTTATAAATACAGGAAAACAATTCAGAAAACAGGTACATCCCTATCTAAAAAAATTAACATAATTGCCACTCATAATGATATAGGTATCATTGAAAAGCCCAGTTGAGTATCACTAAAGATATCATTAAGATTTTGGATACGATCTGAAGTGAAAGATAATTTATACCACATTCTTCATAGTTACTAGCATACATTGTCAAGGTCGGAAGGTGAAAAAATCGATCTAAGCACACTGATGAAAAATACGTTTTGGTATTACCTTATTCTGAGGGCTTCAGAGAATTCAATCATAATATCCTTAAACATAAAACTATATTTAGGATTGTTTCAACGTCTTGCAAGGTTGGTAGCATGTTCACTAATAAGTCTCTAACTCCAGTTGATCTGTGTTCAGCACTCGTGTATCAATTTTCATGTAATGGGTGTAATGCCACATTCATAGCAGAGACTGCTTGTCATCTCTGCACTCGAGGTCTTGAACATTGCCGATGAAATGAACTGACCCATATTAGTGATCATTTTAGGAAGTTTACCGGTAAAAAATAAACATTTCTGATTTTAAGATTTTGGCGAAAATTTAGAGTAATTACTGGGAACGAGTAATGTGCGAGGCGTTGCTAATTAGATATTTAAATTCTATAACTAATATTCAAAGTTCCCAGTTTACAGGTATTTCGAATTTATTTAAAGAATTGTACGTTGTATATTTATTATTACGGATGATGTTAATGTTTGTTAAATTTTTTTATATGATAACAATTTTTAAATTCTTAATTTAAATTGAACTCGACCTTTTTATATTAATGTTGGGGTTCGACGAGGTAGGCACAAAAACAAGGTGAAAATCATTAAAAACATCAAATTGACAATAATAATTGAAAGTATTAATTAAAAAATTAAAAAAGTTAAAAATGAATATTTTCCAAAGGTAATTGGTATTGGCGGATGCCGAACAATGATGCGAGTTCAAATATAATAAAAATAAAGTTAATGGAAGTTCCTAGAAGGAAATAATTACAAAAAACTAAAATTAATTAAAAAATGGGAAACCCGTGTTGTGTAAGAGGACCCGAGTGATCAATCTAATTAGGTAGAGATAATCGAATTAACCGGCGAGTAATTAAATTGGGTAAGGCTATTAAAAAATGAATAAATTGCCCAAACAGAATTGCCAGTTGATCGAAGAAAAAACAGTGATATTACAGTGAAATGGAGTAAAAGTGAATTTAACTTAGTGCTAACCAAATCTTTTCGAATCTAGCGTACCAGAAAGGGACATCCGTCATTTGAAGATTTATCTTTACGCAATATTGAGGTTGAAATTGAAGTGTTCAGAGTAAAAAGAGTTATTTAAAGAAGTGTAAACTGAAATTGTTTCATTGAAGTATGTAATAAATAAGAGTATAATTGTGATAATTTCGTATAAATATTATTGTATTGGGGTTGTTCGATTTTCTCATAAAAGGACACCAAGGAGTCAGACAGTAACACCGACTTGAACAAAATACACAACATATTTGGTGAGCCTGATGTGATCAAAAGTCGGTGAGAATTTGTTGAGATTGTAAGGTGTTTGATCGAAGTATCGAGTATTACCGACGAAATAGAAGTCGGTAAGACATTGTTAAATTGGGAAAATATTGTAAATTGGTAAAGAAAAAAAATATTGAAGTGGAAAATTTTGATCTAAAAGTGGTGAATATTATCGGAGAATTATTAAAGCGGTGAATTTATTATTGAAGCGAAGTGAAAATAAAATTGTGGAAATTGATTATTGAAAAGTCAAAATTAAACGAAAGAAATATTTTGTAATTGTAATACTTTAAATTTTAGACAAGTAAAACCTGTGTTGATCCGATCATTTTGTTAGAAGATGGGCGAACACTAAAGATTGAAGTATTACATGGTAGGGAAGGATAAATATACGGTAAAAATACATATTCAGTACAAGAAGTGATGATGAAAGAAATTCGAGACTTCAATAATGGTTGCAGGCAATGATCCCTCTAATTTTTGCAAGTCTCTGTGCAAAATATGACAAACTGAAATTAATTGTGTGCCCTGTGTGCACAAGAATAAAACAATTTATTCATTTTATAAACTCTTTATTTCATTTCAAGACCAATTGTAGGGATATAATAAACTGTTGAAGATAATATATCGATGTTTTTGATATATTACTTATTTATAGTCTTCAAGCTCTTTTTAATAAATAAAATGGGAAAATTATCTGTGGTGAAATTGGAAAAAAAGTTCTTATAATGTTGAAGATAATATTATAAGCTACAATTAAACAATTACTAAAAGCAAATAAATTGTCTCATTGCACATTCTACTTTTTGGTTGTGTCGATTGTGTACAAACATTCTAATTCTTCTCTCTTCTGTCTTTTGCTTGTACCCATGCTTTGTACACAAAATCTGTATCAACCACACAATTACTTTGAATACAGCTCTTAATTCTTACAATCATGATTAGATGTACATCACTCATTCTATTTGTTTGCTTGGTTTTAATGGAATTCATTACACTAAATATCCTTTCACAGTCTGCACTTGATGCCATAAATGTCCCAGCAATGTCCAACAACTTTTTGCCAAATCAAAATATTCTCGACTTTTATAACCAGGTTGCACAAGTTCTAGAAAAATGGTTTTCGTATTACAATTTCCAGATAATTTTTTCTCGGATAAACAGCCTCTAAATATAGATAATATTAAAATCTCCAATATTCTTCCTGAAAAAACACTGAAAACAAAATCTTCTTTGTTTATGAATTTAGCTGTGACGATTTCTAACTTTTCAATGCTCCAATGAAATTTTATTTCATAAACACAAAAGCCATGTGTTAATATTACGATGAAGGGCAAGTTTACTACACCATCCATTGTGATGCACGATTATCCAGGATTTTAGTAGCCATTGTTTTCAACAATCATAAAACCATACTTAAATATTTTTTTTTCGTTGCTAAAGAAATAAAAATCCCATTCTCAAAACCGATATTTAAACAAAGTTTTTGAGGTACTTCCGTGTTATCGTACCCCCAAAAATTAAATTATAAAATACAATTAAAATAACAATATAAAAAATGAGAGATAACGTTTGAACATAACGTTTGATTGATAACGTTATTGAACATGAATTTATTAAGTCTATCTGTGATTTATGTGATTATGTGATTATGTGAGTTTTTGTGGCGCAAACGTGTTCTAAGCAACAGTGCCGATGTGTTCGACACTATTCTCACCGACATTGTGGTTTTCTGGCCACCTGGATGACCATTTACAAACTTTTTACAAACATTTGCTGAGTTTGTAACTGTGATTTAGAAAATAAATATAATAATTATGTGTTCTTTTTTAATTTAATTTTTGGGGGTAAGATAACACGTTAGTACCGTTTTTGACACTGAAAAAATGAAAATGAAGTTAGCCAGTTTTTTTTTCATTAAGAAATTTTGTGCGCTGACGTTTTTCCTTTGTGTGCGCAGACATTTTACAACTGTGCGCAGCTGTTTTCCTTGTGTGCGCGCACACACGCGCAGAGCTTACAGAGAATATTGGTTGCAGGACAGTATATGATTAACAATTTTATTAACTTATTTATTTGTGTTATTATGACAATGTTATTAAGTTGTAATTATATTTTATTTTTATTGATTTAATTTTGGTAAATGATTATATTTTGATATTTGGTTTCTTGGTTGCATATATTAAATATTAAATTTACTTTTTGGTTTCTTGATAGCAGCACAAATTAAAATAAACCTTCATTACATAATTAATTTATTAATAATTTTAACAATAGCAAGGCGTCTCAAATTGTTCAGTCATTTGACTCAAATTTTTTATCTAGTGGTAGCATTGATTAATTTTAATAATAATTATATTGGTGAGTAAATTGGCTGGAATTTTTTTTCCAGTGAAAAAGACCACTTCAAAAAATTTAGAATTGCCCACTTGCTGGAAGGCCAATAAATTCATAATTACTCCCATATAGATAGGGAGAACTAAACTGACACAATAGAAAAAGTGACAGTACACAAGCACTAATTAAAAATACATTAATGATATTTCAACATATAATCAGAACATGCTGCTATTTTGCTTAATGATTTCCAGTCAAAAAGTGTAAATATTAAATAATTTAAATTATATTACGATAACTGACCGTGATCAAGTTATTACTAATAATTGCCATATTTATTATTAAGATGTAGTTTATTAAATCAACAAATTAGCAAAGAAATTTAACTGTAACATGAAAAAATTACAAAATATAGATTATATGCAAAACATTTTCACAAATTGTCTATCATTGCTTCAGACTCAATTTATATTTTATCTGTTCTTTGGCTAGTCTTAAATTCAGTGCTGTAACTAACATTTTTAGGGCCCCTATAATTTTTGGAAAAGGTAATTATAGTTCAAATAGATATCATAAAAAATGTATTGTACACAAAAATATATTACATTATTTATATTATAAGATTATTTCATTTTCATTTAATCGTTCTCTTCTAGTTTTCATTTGAGCAAAGTCATTAATTATATCGTCATAATTAATATCCTTTACGATGTTATACACAATAGATATTATGGAAAGATTGGAAAATCTATCTTGTGCTATAGTAGATCTTAAATAGTTTTTAATTAATTTTAACTTGCTAAAACCTCTCTCACACGATGCGATTGGTACTGGGAGTGTAAGGAATAATCGTATAGCAATTCAATGTTTGGATAAGATTCAATTAATCTAAAGTCATGCAGACCTTGTAAAATTTCAAAAGGTGTTGCAGTATTTAAATCGTCTATTAATATCGATGCTTCAAATTTTAAACTGTATTTCACACGAAATTTTATACATTTTTAAATCTGTGCTGTACTTAATGGAAAGATCGGCAGCGGCATTTTGTAATTCTAGCGCGCTGTTTTTTTCTAATGATGAACCATGTAGAAAATTGAAATCATTACTTATATTACACCCAATTCCGAAATTTAGTAACCTATATAATTCACGTTGGTGTGCACACCAATTGAGGTGAGTCACCATTTACGTGAAAATGAAGTTACTCAATTTCATTTATTCAATTTGTTAAAAATGGTTTTCAGGTAACTTTGACTTGAATTTTGATTTTATATAATTATGAGATCGTTATTCAAGTTTTTAAATATTACTGTTATTCAGCATTTATAATATAACATTGATAATTAAATTTCAGGTGTTTTTTTAGGAATTTAGACATTTTATGAATTTATTTGGAATTATTTCAATAAAATGTAAGTTAGATATATTTTAGATTATAAATAAATTAACTAATCACCGAAGACATTCATTTTTTAATACAATTAGAAAAGAATGAAAGGCTGAATTTTATAATTTTTATCATTTTATAATGAAATAATTTATTTAAATTTACGAATTGTGAATTTATTTCTGCAAATTCTAATGTTTTGTAATTTAATGAATAAATCTTACATTATCAGATTTCCACCTTCGCGAAAAGGCAATGTATCCTTAGAAATATCTATAAATCTAAAGAGTTTATATTATAATTGAATTTTACGATGTATTTTCTTCTTTATCTCTGAAGCTCAAGATAAAGCTGTCGGATTCTAAATTAAAAGTATTTTCCTAAATATTTTTTTAATAATTTCAAAATAATTATATTTTAACAATATGTTAACAATATGTTAATGGTTATTTATTTCGGAATAAAAAAAGCTATAATAAATTTGCATGCATTTTTCATTATGTGTTTTGTGATGGTATGTTCAATTTTTTTTCTCTCACCTTCACAAATCCTATAATAAAGTTATTAAATTTCGGAACAATAAATTTCTACACACAGGTAAGTTTGTGTGTTCCTATACTATAAATTTATTGATTTTTTTTAGATTATAGATTAATATTGACTTTTATTTTTTAAACTTTTTTTAGTAAATGGCGAAGGCATGAGTCAAAGCCAATAAAGAAGAAGAAAACAATTTTTATTGAAACGTGTAAGACCCCTTGGTATTTTTAAGCCCTGGGCCACCATAAAGTTAGATCCGTCCCAGAATAAGATAAAATAGTGTCTCACCGGTGTTTATTTTCAGTTTTGATTGCCATAAATATTGTATTTTCGCAATTTGTCTCATCTTGATCAACATTGTTTTCCTCAAAAGTTCTCGACATAGCAACCGCATATGCATTCGAATTTCCTGTGTGATATTTTATAGCGACTTCATATTCTTGCATCGCGATTGACCACATGGTTAATTTACTAGCTGAATCTCTGTGCTTCATTGACCATTGTAACGAACTGTTAACCGAAAAGACGACAAATTTTCTACCGACAAGGTATTGTCGAAAAGTGGTTATCCCGTATACTAATGCTAACGTTTCTTTTTCGATTGTTGAATAATACTTTTCATGTGGTTTCAATGATCGACCCGTAAGCAATTACATAAGCAATTACATGGCCTTTTTCATCTTCTACTTATTGTCTTAATACCGTAGTAAATGCGAAATTACTGGCAACATGTCATTAATACAAACAGTTTTTTTTAAATTTGGGCATCATAATATTGACTGTTTAATTAAGCTTTCTTTGTGTCTGTGAACGCTTCTCGCTGAGCTGTTTCCTATTTAAAATTTGCTTGCTTTTTCAACAACATTTGGCATATATCACTTGGGTTCTTCGTAAATCAGACTCTTGATACACATAATATTTTACGTTATTTTCTATTTTTAGTCTACTTGGATACGCATCTGGGCATTTCGACATGTCCACTGTAATGTATGCATTATTTTTATTTACGTTGTTGATTATAACAAGATAATTATTATGGTTATAATTGTTATGGGATTATGGATTAAAAAAATTCAATAATAAAAAAAAAATAAATACAACTAGAATAAACAAGGAAATTAAAAGATACAAAGAAAACAAAAGAGAAGAAATTATAAGAAGAAAGAAAATATAAGGAACATATCTGACCTCCACCACACCTAGCAATCCGAAATAATCAAAGGAAAACATTCTACTACTATTCTTCCCCCGGAGAGAATCTGAATCCGAAGTTATAACATTTTTTGTGTACGCGACAATAACACTTAGTCACACGTCATATTGTCCATCACCTCAATCAATTTTCCTTTCAATCAAGATTGTAAATTAGTTTGAGAGCAACCAAAATTCGAGAACGTATCTGTCACACCAATATATTTAATTATATTAATTGAATAAAGTGTTGATAATTTAATTTTATTGTTATCAATTTATTCGGGGTCTAATATTTGTATTTATTCTATTAAATACCTTTTTTTGCACTCGACACACAAGCACCCCAGCAGTCCCAAAACAGATTTTAAAGGAGACTGCTAGGCTCTTACAATTTCTTAGTATATACTTACAACCGATTAAAACATATAAGTATTAAAATATACGAATTTCGCAAGAACTCGAATCTATTCAATTTTACGATCAAAACATCCACTACTGAAAAGAACTTTTCACTTTTTGGTTCGGGAACAATTGGATGTAACTAAAGATGATGTGTATGTAATTATTGCATAAAAAGTAATCATCATAAACATCGCGCACGGAAATATCATAGTTTTCTTTTCTTGTCCAACTCTATCCTTTTACTCGTCTTTGTGGTAAATTCACTTCTCGATTCTCGTTTTCTCCACTGTTAAAGATGAACACAGTGTCTTCCAACCACCATTTTCCTTTACACAACTCATTAAATATTCGTTTAAAAGTCGGGCAGCGATGTCTATCAAGTTATCTAATTCGTTAGACTTTGCGAACACACTAGTCAAATTTCTAAAACAATATAGGTCAAAGCTGTTAGTATTTTTTGTTAAACTTTCAATTACTGATCTCTAATAATATAATAATTTCATCTTTTTCTATCGTTTCAGCAGCTGACTTCCGCAACTTTCGGACCGTTGTACACCAATGCTCGTCTATATTTTCTGTTTTTCCATAGCCCTCATAGTCCAATACTATCAAAAATGGGTTTAATTCGTCTCTTGTTTCCTGAGATCTTTTCCAAATCTTCCAATAAACCTCTTAACATTTCGACATATCTGGTTTTTACATATAAAGATGGTCGTATTGCATTTACTATTTCTAATATATCATTTTTCATATATCATTGATTTCTCAATTACTTGTAACTGTTGGGGCGCTGCTCGGTTGACTTTGACACGTTCAATGCTCGTCAAGAGGATGGTGATCTCTTACATTAACGTCTTCATACTTTTGTCAACCCCAAGCAGCACTACAAATGACTGCCCTCACGACATGATACCTGTGAACTGTTTCACGTTGGTGCTGTATCATGACGGCGAGGTATCAGAAAACAGGTGAGCCCCTGCCTTAGGACTACTCCTTCCGGATAACTGGACTTACTCTTCCCAGACGGCCGATAGAAGGTCTTACGTCTCATTCACTTCATACGTTGTCTAGCTTTGATCTAGCTTTTTTGGGGCCCGGGGCTTAAAAATACCAAGAGGCCCTACACATTTCAAAAAAAATTCCCCATGCGTAGATCCGTCCCTGATCTCATTTGTCTACGACGAAACAATATGCTATTCGATCTGGAATTTCTGTCACCTATTTCCCAATATATGGATCTATCAGATTAAAAAATAGTTGTGCAAAAAAGATTACAGTCAGTATGGATCTAAGTTGGACTTAAAATAAGGCATCATCAAGAATTCTATGATAAACGCTCACGTGTGCATGACAATAAAGTTGGAGATCTAATGTATATAAACAAATCAGAACCAAAAAAAGGATTGTCAACGAAATCACACTGACCGTTTAAATGGCCATATCTGGTGTGCGATACAACAGAGACTAATCTAAAATTGCGACCAGAAAACAATATAAAGGCTGGATCAGTCATTGTTCGTGTAAATCGATCCAAAAAGATACTGGCAAAAGACGAAGATCAAAACTAAATAAATAGGCAGGAGAACCAGTGATTAAACAAAATTTTACAAAAACCCCAGCTCCATTGAGTTACATCAACAAAGGTTTACTAATTATAACAGTAATGATGATCAATATATAATCAACAAATGCCGTGCGAATATTTTCGTTATATGCAACTAAAACAGTTGCACTATTAGACAAAATTAATATATACTCAACATGTACTCAAATTGTATGGGTTTATTATGGTGAAGTAGCAGAAGAAATAGAGATAAATAATCTAATAAATTATTTTGAACTTCCAATAAAGTTGAATAGTAATGAAAATATTCATGTAGCTAGACAATTGCCTATTAATTATAAATACTCATGGTTAATTACACAACTGGATTCAAAAACAATAATACAAAAATACAAAATCTTATACGCATTATTATTTGTACAAAGAAATTACAAAATCGTGTATCAATTGAACCAGTTGTAAATGGGATTAACGTATATTGAGAACCACGTGAATCACAACAATTAAGAACGGTTTTTCAAAATGGCTTCGAAAAAAATAATAATCTTACAAAACCACAGGTAAGTAATGTATCACTCGGAAGGAACTCTGGCCATTTATGCGTTTGTTCTCAAATATAAACATTTTCTGTTAGGCAGGAAGTTTATTGTACGAACAGATCATCAGGCACTTAAGTGGTTTCTAAAATTGGTTTCTCCTAATATATCACAATTTTGCACAAATGGAAGGCAGAATTAGAAATATATGATATGGATATTCAATATCGAATGGGTAAAGATCACATAAATGCTGATACACTATCAATACCTCCAAGATGTGAACAATATCAACTACAATATAAAGAACAGTAAAAGAGACGTAATGTTAAGGTGTATAATATACCAGACTCCAAATCTGAAACAAGTTCTGAAAGAGTATTGTATCTTAAATAAAGAAAACATCGAGATTAATAGATAAATCTTTAGGCTAATCCATTACATAAAAAATGAAAGCAAAGATGAAGAGATTTTAAAAATCTATCAGACGATTCTAAAAAGATAATGAAAAATAAAGACAAACTTAGAGTTCGTGGTGATTGGTAATATTATTTAGAAAATCGAATTTATCGAGAAGTGGTACCTGTGGATAAACAGAATGAGATAAAAAAAAATTTCATTCCCTATTGGGACATGTTGAAATTGAAAAAACTTTCAGAGATATTAAAAACGAGTTCCTTTGGCCAAATATACTAACAAATCCGAAAGAAAGTATATTGAAGTGCAAAGCTTGTCAGGAGTTGAAAGATAAAAAGAAGAAGAATAAGAGCACCACTCCAAAATATGGTAATAACTAAAGCATTTAATATGGTTGCAATTGATATCACGGGACCATTGATAATGACAGCTAATTGGAACACGTGTTAGGTTCTATTGGTAGTTACTCGAACTAACACAGTTGTAAATCTAACTCCAATAGATTTTACTTTAGAAAAGAAAATGTAATTGATTTTATGCAAATAAATAAATAACAAATATGGTTTTAAATATTTATTAGATCTAAATGGATATATATGTTACAGAAACGATTCAAAATAAATAAAACCCAACACTATCTGTACGCTGAAGTTCAAATAACGGTTATTCAAACCGCCCTAAAGATTACTTCTAAGTATCAAGGCTGGCCCTAAATGCGCCAACAGCCCGATATAGGTGACAAGACAAGATAAGGGATTTCCCGAGATTTAAACGCGATACTATCAACCCAGAAAATTGGTTGATAGTTTATTTGTACNATCGGGCATATCGATATCTATAACCATTATCATCAATTGTACTTTCTTCTTTCAAAAGATTTTCAAGATCTTTCCAGGCTAAGTAGCATTTTCTATGCTCAAAACTATTTTCATGATTTAGTCGCCCGTTTGTAATAACCTTTAGATAGATCAGCAAAACAGTTTTGTTTTAGTTTAACTTTTGAAAACAGTAAACATGGAAAGCAGAATATAAAAATTTAATATGAAAAAAAGAAAGAAACTCAAAAAAATTTTAAATAATCATTTCACAGTTTTGGCGCCCTTCGACTCGGCGCCCCGGGCGGTCGACCCATTCACCACCCTCTAGCTACGACTCTGATTAAACCCACCTTTCGAACCTTACACCGCCTTATTACTTATTAAACCCTCAATTTACCCATTTATCCAATCATTTTAAGCTTGTCCTTAAAATTTTTACAAGTTAGCGACTTGTTTAAACCCTAAAATTAACCTCAATGACCTTAAATTGACATGGCTATTTTATTTTTTTACTTCTTTCATAGTTAATTGGCCATATAAATGGTACGAAAAGCGAGCTGATCCTTTCATAGTTCACTACAGTCGCGCGATAAGAAAAAACTTACTTCATTAAAACCCCATTCGTGCCTTATTTAACATATCTGACTACTTTTTAAAATAATTGTGCAATTCAAACCATATTAATTCAAATTTAGTTCAGTAAATTTTTCATGTTTTATTGTCACATCATATTGGATCATAAAATTCGCGTACAAAAAGACAACCAAAATTTTCTGTAAAAAATATCCCGACACTATATATATTTATTCATATATATTTATTCAATATTTATTCATAATTTTATCAATTACAAATGTAAAATAAAAATTCACTAATTACAATTTTATTTATAATAATATCCATGGATTTGTTTTAACTATTAAAAACTAATCAAAAATATAAATAAATAATTAAAATCAAATTACAATGAATTGACAAATTAAAACATGATAATATTGTCATAGTTATTTTTTTTCCAGAAATTATTAATTTCAATTAAAAACCATTTGTTTTTGATCGATATTCAATTAAATTTTCAATTAAAATTACTAACAAATTTACAATGAAACAATAACTGTATGTTAATTGTTTTAATTGTTCACTTATTGTAATGTATGCGACAAATCCAGTGCAGGTGTGCTTGCATTATTGTCAATATTTTCTCGCTTATTTTGGAATTTTTGATACAAATTTTATCTATTTATCTTCGTGATTCGATAATTTGTCTACCAAATTTTCTATTCCATTAACTTTAGTGGTTGACTAATATTTCTGTTTCGCTGCCAAGGTGATTGTAAGAAATTTATTTATGTAATTCGACTTGAAAATTTATTGCCATTCCTATGAGTTCTCGAAGTCACACAAAATCACTGGATCGGGATATCCAGTCCCATCGAAAACCGAAGACCTATTATCTCAATATTCAACAGGTTAATAATGCTGCCGAACATTTGGTTTGCCATTTCCATAATAGAATTGAAAACATTTTTGATAAATTCCAAATTAATCGATTCGAACAAGAATTGTCAATCGATAAGATTTCAGAATTCCTCTCAGAGATTTCCAAAAGGATCAATATCGATACCATTGTATTGTCGAAGTTCAAACAATCTCTCGCGACGAAATTCATTCCGTTAATTCCTTCTGATACTCAGGAATTGTTGCAAATGTATTTAGATTTTATAATCAACTGTCAGATTCTTTTTCAAGGAATATCTAATAGATTGCAACATACAGTTATCGGAGGTTTGTTAAAGTATTGCGCCAGTCTCGCGAAGTATTGCAATTCTGATATAGATTTCGTGATCAACTATGAAAAGCTGATTCAAAAAAACGAGCCTGACATTATTAAAGAAGTGAAGGATATAGAAAATCAAAACAAACAATTCAAAAAGTTTACAAATTCCTCTCGTTTGATTGTTTATCACGTAACCGAGTTGGTCTCGTCAATACGACAGATTCGCGCATCAATAAATAAACTTTATTATTTTGTAACAGAATGGGTGGATGAAGAAAGAAATTATCCCGTGAATCTATCAGATCTGTTTAAAACAATAAAATCAGAATTAGTTTACTTTAGAACAGAAAACCATCAAAAGCCAGTTATCCATCAAACAGAGGCAAACAAAAATTATAACTTTAGAGAAACAATTGAAAATCTATGAAAAAACTTTTCAATTTATAAACGAAAATTGAATCGCATTAGAAACAGTCAAGAGCAAATATCAACCAAATTAAAAGAAATTGAAACCGAAACATTAAATCAAACCGATGAATTAAAACAAATAAAAAATAAAGTTAAATCCCTTGAACATATTAAACAAGAAAAAAGACCAAAAAATAAAATGAAAATTCCTTATTACAAAGTCTCTATGGAAATTCTGGCAACAAAAACCCAACAGAGGGATTTTGCGGCGAAAAATATGAGATTGGAAGACAATAAACTTGCTCTCAGTCGACACAGTGAGAGATTGACGAAAATTGCCGAAATGTTACGGGATAAAATTCAAACAACGAAAATCCAAATTGAAGACAATCAAGCTGCAATGGTGAAAATGAAAGAGCATTTACAAGAGGATATTAATTCCCAGAAAGAAGACAATGAAAATTTAAAGATGTTACAGATTAAATCTAAAGATATCAATTTTATTTTGACAACAAAAAATTCACCTGATACTTTAAGACAGTTTCGTAACCACGGAAAATTGAGTAATGAATATAAAGGTAAATATTTGAAATTCAATTATAAATGATAATTAATAAAAAATATTTTATTACAATGAAATTTTATGTTTTGTTTGTCTATAATATTATAAAACATTTAAGATGCAAATGTTATAAATTTTTATAATTGTCTTTTTTGTTTTTATTAACTCTAATTTTATAATTATTATTTTATACAGTATTTTCTCCAACTTAGCAGCCCTGAACTAGACAAATTTTGTATTAAGATTTAAACAAATATTTTTAATTCTAATTTTCAAACTATGAAAAAAAATTTCGAATTTAGCTTAAGTTGCTTAACCTTTAACCGGACATAATCTTTTTGTAACATGAACGGATAGAAGAGTCCGAAGGACTCTTAAGCTGAAAATTTAATGAATACATAAGAAATCCCTTAACATTATAATTATAAAATTATTTATTGTTCAAATCTTTTTTTTAAACAAAAATAACATAATTCAAGCCATACATATTTGATGGAAATAAAAAAAAATAATACATTTGAAACAAAACCAAACATTAATTCATAAAAACTGTAACATTGAACTTATCAAATACAAACAATACATACAACACAAATTATTATTTTTTTAAGCAATTTTGTCAAAGAACTGTATTTTGTGAATGTTCTTTGCATACATTCTTGTTACAAGTGACGCAATACTGCTTGGATCTACGGCCAATTGCATTCGGGCATATGTAACAACGTTTCTTCTTTCGTTGATCTTCAAAGTCGACGTCGTTTCTCCGCAGTTTTCTTCGTTAGTGTTTTGTAATACTTCATTTATAACTGACAAATGAGCAGCACTAATACCTCTTTTGCTTCTTAATAGGGTCTGAGGCCTTACTAAATCGTATGCGATTTCCCTAATAAACGTTTATCTTTTAGAATCACACAACTGCTCATCAATTGTTAAGTTTTGGCCTGGAATATATAATATTTTGAGAAATTTTTATTTATGATTTCCCAAACATCTCTTATTGGAGTCAATTTATCATTGGATCTGCGATATAAGGTATCTTAGTAGAAAAGTTCTTTAGTTTGGGGATGCTTAATTTGAGAAAATATCGTATTTAACATTTTAAACGCCCCAAATAATTTGTACGTTCGTGCACTATGGACTGAAAACTTTCTGGGAAAAACAAAATATAACATTTTATGTCACACTAAACACTCATTTTTAGCTAGTAAAATGAGTGCAGTTTTGTACAGGTGGCGTCATGTTACTCGGCAATACACATCGAGTTAAGGAGTTAACATTTTTTCAGAAAATTTAATAAATAAATAATTTTTCTAAATAAATTTTAGAATGTTTTCTTTAGATATGGTTGGTCAGTTGTGTGCTTTACAATATGAAAGAAAACTTTAATAAAATCAGAAAACAAAATGGGTTAAGTAAAAATGCTTGGATAGGATAATTAAAATAAGGTCGATTTAACCCTCATTCGTATAACATAAGACATTTTGTTCCAACACAGGTTAAAAGTTGTATATCATCACTGCTGCTAAGCCAGTAAATCATACGAAATTTTAGTCTGGGCAATATTTTACGAAGTTTTACTTATGGCTATCGTCACAGTTTCTTTATTTCGAAAAATAATTATATATCTCAGCTACAACACCCTTTTTCTTACAACATGGAGCATTTTTCAATACATATATAATGACAAGTACATGCCAGGCTAGTCTGAAAATATTCCATGAATATATATTTTTCGGCTTTTGACAATCGTGGCAATGAATACCTTTGATAAGTGCTCGATGAGAAGGCCACACGTTCACATAGCATACTTGACAATCATCATTTATCAGCTGTAATACAATGATAATTTCATTTTATTGTAAAATAGAATAATATTAAACATTACACAGCATATCCTAGCAGAAGCAATTGTAAACTATGACTTTAATGTATCTTTTTAAATCACTATATGACAGGGGTTAACAAATTGCGGCCCGCTGATTATTTTTTTGCTAAATTTTAAAAACAATTTTTTATTGTTCAATGTTGCTTTTGAAATTTTTTTGGCAATTTAAATAATTTTGTCTTTGTAGAAGACCTCAAAAATAAATTTTTATATTAAAAGAAACGATTATTAAAAATTTATTTTATTGCATAAAAATTTTATTTAATAAAAGTCATTTATAAAATAATCGTCATTAATAAAATAATATATCTAATTACATAATTATCTTCATAAAAAACTATAATATATGTTTACATATATTTGCGAATAAACATTTTCAATTTTGCACTTAAATAAATTGAAGACAAGATCTAAAATAAGTGACAGTCATTTGTTGTCTGTGGTCCGAATTATCACAACATCGTTTGAGTCAAATTTTGATGATATAATATCAAATAAAAAGCAGTTGCATAAATCCAACTCAAATTTACTGTAATTTTTATTAAAATGTTTAAAAATTAAAAATATTTTCTGTTGGTTATTTTAAAATAATATATGCAACTTATATTATAAATTACTTTTTTTTTATTTAAAAATTTTATGCCCAATGTCTTATTCCGTTTTGAAACCCAGTATGTGGCCCGAAAATTATAATTTTGATTAATTCTTGAAGAATTTGGCCTTAAAGAGAAAATGTTTGATCACCCCCTGCTATATGCCTTTCTTAGAATCTAGTTGTAAATACTTAATTTACGATTTGATATAGATTTATCTGTGCGTTTATTGGTGGATTGGTTCATTAACCAAACCTGTTCTCATTATAATATAAATAGATATTTCCGATGTATTTTAATCCGTTAATTGTTTTGCATAGTGACCGAAAATGACCGCCTACAGTTGTAATTTTATGATAATCAAACTTATTTGGCGCTTTAGTATAAAAAATAAATCATATTGAAATTTCTCATCAATTAAAACATAAATCCAATTACTTGATGAAAGTCTGTAAAATTATATTGTGAAAGCTGATAATATTTTGAGTAAATAATGACCGAATCCGTCAATATATTCAAGAAAATTGTTTATTAGATAGCACTATTTTGTGCATAATAATTGCAATTTGAATCACTTTCTCGCGCCATTTCAAATGTGCTATATAATTCTAATTAATTTGCAATTGAATTTAAATTAAATGGAAATTAGTTTTTGCACTTTTGTTTGTTCTTCAACACATTTATTGGACTTTATGAACTAGAGATAAGTTATTCTATATTGCGAGAATGTCAAATAAATTATTATTATTATTATTATTATTATTATTATTATTATTATTATTATTATTATTATTATTATTATTATTATTATTAATTATTATTATTATTATTATTATTATTATTATTATTATTATTATTATTATTATTATTTTATTATTATTATTTTATTATTGTAATTATCCTCATCATTATCTTAGGTATCAACCTTACAGACAAATTATGTAACATTCTATCAAAGAAAGTAATTCATAACTGGAAGGACCTATATATAAATCTGCCAATGTTACCCGAAAGATCTATTAAGCAAAGAAATCATGACATTGAAATAATTGACTTGATTAGTGCTAGAAATGATAGCACTCCTAAAAAGCAAACCAGAATGTGTTTAGATAAGTGGAGATTATTCTATCACAATGCCACCCCTGAACATTTGATAGAAGCACTTCAGAAAACAAACAATCGTGAAATCGCCAAAGAATTGAAAGATGAAACATTAAAAACTAAAAATAATTTGAAGATGATGAAGCAATTGTTGAGAATCTTCCTATACTATAATTATACACCACGAGATTAATTTACAATTTTATTATGATATTTAGTCCATTTTTAAAAACTATTTTTAATATTTCTTTATATCTTTATAAATATAATTTTTATTTTAAAATTTTTTTCATATCAAAACCGTTTTGCCGCTGGAGATAAAATAAAAAATGAAAGAAAATATAAACCTTGTATATTATAACAAAAAAATTAAACTGAAGTTGAATTTTGTCAATTAAGATATTTTTGAATGTTACTAAAAATATTACACATTATTTTCAAAATAATATTTGCATGTTTTCGATAAACCTGTTAAACCTATATAATAAAATAATAATAATAATAATAATAATAATAATAATAATAATAATAATAATAAATAATAATAATAATAATAATAATAATAATAATAATAATAATAATAATAATAATAATAATAATAAACAATACTAACAGTTAAAAAATTATAAATATGGTAAGCGAATAAATATTTATTCAATGTAAATATTGTTGTAATTAATATTGCACATCTATGGTAACAATTGCTATTGACATAAGTACAATAATCATAAGCAAAAAAATCGTCTGTTTAAATTTCATAAAAATTTAAATGTTATTTTAAGGAAATAAAAAAAGATAAAAATGGCAGAAATTTATTGAAATGCAAAGAGAAATTGTTTTGTTTTAATTGTTTTTAATATCGATTAGTTTTAATATGTTTCATTATGATTTTTAGTGCTGACATCACTCATGAACAAAACTGGATGTCAAGTTTCGCTCGTCATGGAGTATAATGGTTAAGAATTTTGTAATTAAATATTATGAAAACATAGATGTTGAAAAGAATGTTAGAAATGTTGGGGTTTTTTCGGACTAAAATATGTTAATTTTTCATCGCTTAATTGAATTAATTAATGTTTGATTAATTCATGATACCTTTTCTGTACCATTTTTATTCCTGATTAATTTACATTGAATCATTTTTATGAAACATAAATAATTCCTACATTATTAGTTAAATAAATGCGTAAGTATACTGCCAATTTGATGTTGTTGAGGTTGTAGAAATAATTGAATAAAATAAAAATATTAAAAAGATTTATAAAATGAATATTTTTATTTTTCTAATTAAAATTAATATATAAATGAAGAAATTATTCGCGGAACTGGTAGAGACTTTCGGGGAATCTCAATTACGGATCTAAAAAGCAAAAACATAGTAAAATATTATTATAAAATATTATTATTTAATAATATAATGTTTAAAAAGATATATCATACATATTTTAATATGAGATTCAAGCTTCAAAAAAAATTTAGGTTGGCTCGAAAACTTTAAAGAACACTGTGATATTAAAGAACTGGAAATACACGTGAAATTACCTCTGCCTACTTGTCTTCAGTAAACACTTCTATAGATCAGTTATATGTGTAGTAAAAAGGAAGAAAAAAGGATGAAAAAAGGATGAAGAGTTTTTTTATAATTTTGACGAGAAAAATTAAAGTTGGAAAAGGCTTTCCACCAAATCTTAAGTGCCAAAACGTGAAAGTACTGCACCGGGATACAAAACCAGTTAAAACCTGTAACCATCATAATTGCCAATTAAAAAGGCAGGCTCAGACTTTCACATGTTTCTCATTGGGAAATCAATGAATCTCAGATGTTTTAAATATATAAGTGATTGTCAGAAAAAGGCATGAATGAACGGTGAAATTTCTAACGATAATATGAAAAATAGTTCATTCCAGAAGCGAAGAAATATCAAAATCTCAAAGATGAAAGAGGAAAAGTATTGCCATTATTCGACAATGCACCGTTGTACACCTCAACTATATTGATGAAATGTTCACAGTAAAATTTCTTTCATCAAATGTCACGTTTGTATTAGAACCAATGAGTCAGGGTGAAATAGAAACATTAAAGCGCTTATATCGAAAGCAGAACCTTTGACAAATATTGTTAACAGACGAAAATAATGAAGAATCAGTTATCAATTTCCGCCAAAAGATTCTTTAAGGTGAGTAATAGGAGAGAGTTGGAATTCTGTAAATGTGTCAACATAGAAAACATGATGGAACAAAATCTTTAAAGAACCACTATTAAGTTCTAGTAGTTGTAATGAAGATGTCGTTGATTCAAAAACAAATTTCGATATGTAGTGAAAGCAATGAAGAAGATGTCAGTGAGTGATAAAATTATTATGCAAACGATCTTGAATTCCAAATTTTCAATGACGAGAAAATAATTAAGTGAGTATCGGGCTTAGATATAAAACAAGAACAAAAAGAAATGGAACTGATTGACGATGGGGAGAATATTAGTCTTACACATTCTAAAGCGTTTCAATTCTAAGATATAGCTAAGAAGTTGTTTGAGAGACAAGAAGAATGTAATTCAACACAACTTATATTTCGTTAAAGTATACGTGGTTTGCTGACTCCGGAAAGAATAGCTATCTTTAAGCAAAGATTAATACTTGAATTTCTCACAAAACAATGATCGTCTGTATTTCCATTTATTTATTTTTATTATGTGATCCTATAAACAATAATTCAATACAAAATATTCATACTAAATATTGTTGGGTTTCGTATAAAATAGCCCAACTTTGTCACCAACTAATTAGTTTTGAATTAGAGAAACAAAACATTTAAACAAAGGCGAGAGTGCATCTGTTCAATTATTTTGTTTTCCAAATTATCTGATTAAGCGGGATGAAAACAATATAAAAGTAAACGACAATGTTGGGCAAACGCCAGTTGGTCGAAAAGAGGAAATTGTGACATCTAGACCAAAGAGTAAGAAGCTTAAACGTGTAAAGTTAAATTTGTAAAGAGAGAAAAATCATTGGCAAATCTGATAAAAGTGGTCTTCCTTAGGGTCACCTGCTTTCCAATTTTTATAGAGTAGCGCAGAACAAAAGGAATGTAATTGAGGATTTTGTATCGAAAATTGTTGATATTTAATAAAGTGTTTTGTGTATCCTTAGTAATTGAGACAAAGATACCATGGAGTCAGACTAAGTATCGACTTTAACAATAATAACCCAAGAATATGTAATAGATTCTTATTTTTAATTAAAAAAATTTCCTTGTTTTCACTTTCCAGATCTTTCATTATCCAATTTTTTCCATCCCCGTTTAAATCGGATAATCGAGGTTCTACTATAGATGAAACGTTTTTCATATAATTTTAATTATTTATTATAATAATAATATTATATTATTTCCAAAATTTTAAATTAAATAAACTATTTTTCAAATTACTAAATTAAAAATTTTTCATAGGTTTTTTCATTAAAAGACGCCTAAATAGTTTATTATAAATATTTAATAAAATCCATTTGGGTCATTAGAGTATCACTAAATCTGAATTTAGTCAGTGCCACTTGTCATTTTTGATGATACCCTCTGATCATCAATAATTTTCTAACTTAATTATTTTTATTAATTTTATTAAATTCCTTTGGATATTTCTGAATAATTTCACAAAAGGTTTTGAAATTGTAGGATAACTGTAATTAATACCCATTTGAAATAATATTATTGCATGTTGAATTTATATGACTGAATATTATGTAATGCATGTCTGAATGTTAAAGGTGTAATATTGTATTATTGATGCATGTGTGTATCTTGCTCAAGATACTTACAATATAATTACTTCCTTCGGAAGGATAATCAGTTTTTTAATAATAATAAATATTATGTCTCCAAAGTCTTCTAACAGAAATATTGAATTTTACAAAGAGACAAAATGAATAAAATATAATTTTTTTTATTTTAAAACAAATCAAGTCTCAATATTCAATTTTGGTTTGCATAATGATATATCCATCTTGCTACTTCAGATACTCGAGTGAACACGGTTGGTACATTTGCATTACCACAGGGTACTTGTCCGTAACTGACAATTCCTACCTGAATATGATGTCTTCGCCCATCAGTGCAAAACAATGGTCCTCCAGAATCTCCTTTACAAGCTGAAGTTGACAAGCTACCACTTCCTGCACAAACGTTGCTGGGCACATACCAAACATTGCTGAAAATCCTGCTACAATCTGAATTCGATAAAATCTAAAGTTTCACAAATTGATTATTGTTATTAAAATGCGCAGATAAATTTACATTAATTGCAGCTTTTTGTAAGAATCGCGAAGTATCTCGCCCTGGGGGTAACATACTTCCCCAACCTACTACTTCACATCGATCACCGGGCTTACTGATTGAATTGAAGTCTAATTCACCGTACTTTATGTAGTTATATTGAGTATTTGATACATAACCATCGAATTTAATCAGGGCCACATCATTTCCGTATACATATCCAAATTCATGTGTATATGATGGGTGAATGATTGTTTTTGTTACTTGAAAAATCTTTTCAACTCCATACATTTGATACAAATCAAATTCTCCCAAATATATCTTCATGTTATAACTTTTGAATGTATCTAAGTTCCAATTCCTCATTCCCCAAACACAATGCGCTGCGGTCAGTACTGTGTTTCCGTTCAACAACGTCCCTCCACAGAAATGGTTACCCTGGACTTTTATGGATACCATTTGTGGATATTCATGCATAATAGCTCTAGTCCCGTTGATTATTTTCCATCCTGACGTGATTGTGCTGCAGGAGATCAACAGCAATAGAAATAATGAAATATATTGAATCATTTTTCAATTAAAATTTATGATTTTTTAAAAATATTTTCTTTTTATACTAACCAAATGACATGTAAAATCAGCACTTGTTATTAATTATATTCATTATTTTATTAATTATTTTTATCAGAAAGATAATTTGTACTAAATTTGAATGCCTTTCATTCGAAATTTTCACTAAAGATATAAATATCTTATAATTAAAAATAATTATGATTAAATATTAAACAGTTTAATTAGTCTAATTAGTACGTTTTACTCAACAGTATAGTACAGTGGTCTTCAAACTTCAAAAGCTCGCGGAACCCTTATATGAAATGATGCGTCAAATTGAAGGATTTCATGAAACCCTAGGGTTCCGCGGAACACAGTTTGAAAACCACGGTATAATACATATAGTACATATGATCATGGGATCGCTTTTGATTTAGTGATCTCAAATTTCAGGATTTACTCAAAGACCTCACGGTAATTTGGAGGTGCATAAAAATAAATTGAATTGACATTTATTTTGATTTTCTTTTATTGAAAAATATAAATATAAAATTCTCATTGATTAAAACAAAGTAAGTGTACAATAAAATCGGTTAAATGTGTTGGTATACTAGCAAAATTTCGGTAGAAATAAACTCTGAATCTTGCTACATGTGTCCAGTAGAGGATGAAAGAAGAAACTTAACAAAATAAAATGTATTTATTGATCAGTAAGAAATACACTTCGTTCCCAACTATTTTTAATTAAAAACTTTGGGTAGATCTCCCAAGGATTGATTATTGACTTCAGATTTGTTTTGTTTCTTACGCGCGTTGACGTTGTTTTGACCAAAAGTAAGAAATTTTCCCACTTACTGTTTCTATTTATGTGGCCTGATTGCCATTAATCATCACAGGTAATTTTCTGTGTCATGCCCAATCTCTGAGACCAACAAATAATTAATTAAGCAATTCTCTCTAAATGATTTACGAAATTAATCTACGTGCCAACTCCGGGTTTTCTACAATGATTGATGGTTTTTCTTGAATAATTTTTCTTGAATAATTTTTCTTGAATAATTTTTCTTGAATAATTTTTCTTGAATTATTTGGTTTTTTTCCGTTCTGGTCCCTCCAAAGAAACTCTCATAATTTTATAATTATTTCATTCGTTTTCAACTTTTAATTTTCCACCAGTTAACATTTTTTCCCTCAGAAAATATTGATTTTTACTTTATTGAATATTTATTTAGGTTGTATCTCGAATCAATGCAAAAGATTCATCAAGTCCAGACATCGAAATTATGAACATTTTAACAAACCATAAAACTTTAACATGAGGGGAAAGTTGCAATAACAGGTTTGAAATACGACAAGAATTCAATCAAGTTTAAAATGATGAAGCCCAAACCTTTCCGAAAAATTAATGAAAAGTAGAAAGTTTAAATTCAAAATTCGCTAAAGAAATGGCGCTTTTTGAAAAGGTGGATCTGAAGGATATTATATCCAAAATATTAAAAATTATTTTTCTGACAATTAGGTCCATTAGAGTCGAAAAGAAAAGCGTTTGTATCAATTTACTGACACATTTGTACGAGGCTCAATAATGAAACACTAGATATTAAGTGATTTTAAGATCAGTTCAAAAAATGAAATAAAGAAATCTAATCAAAATATTTAAATAATATATGATATAAACAATAATTTTCTATAAATAAATTATTTATTTTGGTTTATTAATTTTGTTGATACAATCACTTTATTTTCTGTCCATAAGTTGTACCTTGGGTTGCTACCCATCCGACATTTTAGGAAGGACAGTTCTCCTTTCGTAATAAATTGCCTCCGTCCTCCACGAAAGCAATAAAATTTGATAAAATCACACAAAAATATTAAAACAGGTACACCTTACTAATAGTGTTTATGCGGATATATTAAAATGTTGCGTCAAAGTAAATATACTTTTAAGAACTAGAATATATTTAATATTAATTTCATCTGAAATTCATTATTATTTGTATGTCATATTTACAATTAATAGTTATAAGACGTTCATTAGGAGTATCTACCAATAAAGGAGCGGCAAAAACAGTATTTATAACTAGATTCCAGAAAATGCATATAGTGATTAAAAAAAGATACATGGACTAGCTGGAGATATTTCCTTTTTGATCTGCGCTTTTATTGTTTGTGCCTTTATTGTCCTCACCGCTTTTGTCACGCCTTTTTTGCTGTAAATCTTTATTAGACGAGAGTAAATATTTTGTTATAATTTTTAGTTTTTTTTTTAACTTTGACTATAAATGATTTTATACAAAATAAACTTAATATTGTAAAATAGTTTAATTTTTTGGCGAATGTAATCCTACGGTAAAAGATGGCAATCCTAATTGAGCCTAACCTTTTCCAACTTTTTTTATTTAAATCTTTATTTTATATCAATTTTTTGTAAATTATCTTTAAAAAAACATCTTGTTCTCAGAAACAAAATATTTCATTGCCAAAATCCTAGGATTGAAAATTTCCCTAATATATACTCAACAAGTAAATGACAAGATAAGCATTAGTTGCAAAATTTTCACATAATAAAATAGGCTTATCTTGTCGTTGACTTGTTTAATATTAAATTTATGGTGCTACTGAGCAACCATCAATTTTACCTAATATATACTGACTCCAAATCTTACTGAAAATTCTGCTTCTGAATTTTATGAGATCCCATTACCACAAAAACGGCAATCTCTAAGTTTCACGCAGTTTGTCGTAAAAAGTTTGAAAGTATTAATAAATAAAATTATTGCTTTTCCTAAAGTTGGCCAAAGAGAAAGTTTTACTGAGATTCCCAAAATTTATTACTGAATTTTTCAGTAGACTTCACCGTCTCACTTAGTCCATTTTGATATTGAGATTCTGGTCTCTTGAGGAGTTTATTTTTTATTTTTTTATCTTTTTGCAACCTATGTGTAAAGTTCGTAAGAACCTTGCGGTAAGGTATTTAAATTACCCTCAAAATTGAGTTAACATTTTAAAGTATACCCAGGATAAATTTAAGTTAAATATAAAAAAATCAAATTTTTTTGTCTAATATCTAAATCAGGGGTGGACACACATGAGGTCCTCGAGAGCCAAAAACAGGTTGTCCCTGTATTAAAAAGAGCAACAACATATTGTCATATTGTCAAATCAGATCTCAATGGGAGTCACACAGCTCATCAAAGAGCCGCACTTGCCCAGCCCTGATCTAAATGATAAGATTTGAAAGGCAAAATGGAGAATCTTATTTCAATAAATTGCATCTTACAAATAGAAAAGTTACTAATGTCAAGAAAACTATGCCGAAGATGTGTACGATGGATCATGGAACATGAAGATCAGAAAATAAGGTTGATAAATAATAGGCTATTAACAGTACCATCGAAAAACAATATGGATGAGTGACGGAGGCAATAGAGAAATTTAAAAAAAGAAAATAGAAAAGTGTCAAAATGACAAATTTATCACAGAAAATAACTCGGTATAGAAAAAAAAACACACAAAAGTAAATCAAAAGTGAAAATACAATATATAAAAAAGATATGCTCTAAAAAATAAATTATAACATATTGGAGGAATAGATATTTATTATTCATTATCAATGACAACAGTAGAATGATAGATAACTCCACTAGGGCTACTGGTCGGCTATTCCTTTGGAATGGAGATTAAGATGTCATAATTAGATTTCACCAGAGCTGGCTCGTTTTGTGACTATCAGCGCTGTTCATTAAAGGGATTATGTAAACATTTTATTCTTATAATGATAAAAAGTTATTATTTTTAATGAATAATAATTAATTTACTCACAAATTAATACACATCTCATTTCTATTTATTTTTATTATTATTTTTATTATTGTTTGGGTTAAAAATTATTTTAAAAATTATTTAAAATTATTTTAAAAGGTTGGAAGCAGGTAACAAAATTCACAGTTAGAATTAAACGGCGAAATTACAGAAAATCAATAAACTATCAAATTTGAATTGGAAAAACTAACCAGATATTGATCAGACAGAGGAAAAGATCACAGTGATAATGAATTTATCAGAATACAAGGGAAGTAGATGGATTGGGCACCGCTAGAACAGGACTCCGCTAGCACAACCCCCCCCCCCCCCGGGGGTAAAAAATTTTTCTAAGTCTAAAAGTACATTTTTTTTTCAAGGTCATTTGTAGAACAAAGACATATGACTCATCAAGGTCATTGAAACAAAGACCATGACTCATCGGATGACTCATAAAATTTTCAAGGTCATTTGTAGAACAAAGACCATGACTCATTCAAGGTCATATGACTCATTCAAGGTCATTTAAACAAAGACCATGACTCATTCAAGGTCATTCTCAAGGTCGTATGACTCATTCAAGGTCATTTTCAAGGTCGTATGACTCATTCAAGGTCATTTTCAAGGTCGTATGACTCATAAAATTTTCAAGGTCATTTGTAGAACAAAGACATTTTTTTTTTCAAGGTCATTTGTAGAACAAAGACATTTTTTTTTCAAGGTCATTTGTAGAACAAAGACATTTTTTTTTCAAGGTCATTTGTAGAACAAAGACATTTATTTTCAAGGTCATATTATTATTTTTCAAAAATATTATTATTTTTATTATTATTTTTCAAAATATTATTAACTGTGCCAGCGGAGTCCTACTTTTCGGGGCGCCAGAACTTTTGAGTTTTCAAAATTATTTAAATATTGATACATCATTTTGAAGCTTGGTGCAAGACCTTTCGAATGAGCTATTGAAAGTATCATCATCATCACTATTCATAAAGTTATTAACATTTTCCCGAGACCATTTTTCAAGGTCATATAATTATTATTATTTTTCAAAATATTATTAACTGTGCTAGCGGAGTCCTACTTTTCGGGGCGCCAGAACCTTTTGAGTTTTCAAAATTAATTAACAATTGATACATCATTTTGAAGCCCAGACGAAGACAAATCTTTTGAGCCATAGAAATAATTTTTATCATTAGTAGTATAAAAGTTATTAACATTTTCCCGAGACCATTTTTCAAGGTCATTTGACTATTTTATTATTATTTTTCAAAATATTATTATTTTCAAGGTCATATTATTATTTTTCAAAATATTATTATTTTCAAGGTCATTTGTAGAACAAAGACATTTATTTTCAAGGTCATTTGTAGAACAAAGACATTTATTTTTTCAAGGTCATATTATTATTTTTCAAAATATTATTATTTTCAAGGTCATTTGTAGAACAAAGACATTTATTTTTTCAAGGTCATATTATTATTTTTCAAAATATTATTATTTTCAAGGTCATTTGTAGAACAAAGACATTTATTTTTTCAAGGTCATATTATTATTTTTCAAAATATTATTATTTTCAAGGTCATTTGTAGAACAAAGACATTTATTTTCAAGGTCATTTGTAGAACAAAGACATTTATTTTCAAGGTCATATTATTATTTTTAAATTTTAAAGGTTCCCGCCAACGAAAATTATTCATCGATAGCTCATTTTAAAGCTCAATCCAAGACCTTTCGAATGAGCCATATATCTCGTTATTCCAATTATTATTTCTAAAGATATTATTATTATTATTATTATTAATATTATTATTATTATTATTATTATTATTATTATTATTATTATTATTATTATTATTATTATTATTATTATTATTATTATTATTATTATTATTATTATTATTATTAGTCTATATACTCATAGTCTATCCGACAAAATATTTTGTCCCCCTATGGGTAATGCTCACAAGGGTACTGCTCGCGCTCAACAAATCAACAAAACATACATTTATTTAAACAATAAATTAAATATTGATTTACATGTATATAGTATGATATTCATTAATTAGTGATGAACAGGCTTGACACTTGCGAATAGTCTTCTTGTGACACTCAGAACAAACAATCACGTGACCACACGGTAAATACAAAACCGAAACTTGATTTTCTTTACAAATTGAACAAGTCAAATACCTTTTCTTAATATCGTTCAGTTTTTTCGTTAGCTTATTTTCAATCAAGTCGGCTTTTGCTATCCATTCATAAATCAATCTACTATATACAGGTTTCAACCTTAAAAACATACAACTCCAAAAGTATTCATTCAGTGATTCGTTGTTTACCGCTATTTTTTCTAAGTACATTAAATAACAGGATAACTTTAAAATGGATTTCTCATAATTAAATAAATCCCTCAAATATTCAATAGAGGAATGTTTGAAAATTTTTAAAATATTTATGATTTGCTTATCAGTGTAAGTATCATGATTATTTATAAAATCTTCAACTGCATTGTTAAAAAATTTCGATGAAATTTCGGAATAGGTTGGACTTCTTTGCTATAAGTAACATTTTTATAAATATTGACAAAATAATAATAATGATACCAAATGATTTACACATTCATCAGTTTTACTCGTAGAAATCATTAGTAATAAATTTCTTAATAAATTTCTTAATAAATTACTTTTGTTTTTATATTTATAAAAATTGAGATAGCCAATCAAATATTATTATTATTATTATTATTATTATTATTATTATTATTATTATTATTATTAATATTATTATTATTATTATTATTATTATTATTATTATTATTATTATTATTATTATTATTATTATTAGAGAGCAGTATGCATGCTGACTGCTTGTATACCAAATATATAAAAACAATCACAAAATAAAAATTTACAAATAATATCCTTTCTATGCTGAAACATTTTCGATAATTAATTAAATATAATGTTTAAGCATAGAACTATAACGAGTTTTCAATAAAATATATATAAAGAATACAAAAACATTTTTTTAAAAAGATATATTAATCTGATAAAACAATATCATCAATGTCTGTTAAATCAACATTGTTTATAGGGCTGTCTGGATCATCGAAAGATGGGCTTTCTCCACCAAAAGCGGTCCAATCTCCTCAGGATTAAAAACTTGGCCACCAATCTCCTCATGATTTAATACTTGGCCAGCATCTGTTTCCTCAAATCCTAAATAATGCCCATATGCCAGACTGGAATTTTTCCCCCACCCAAAACCGCTTGTCGTCGTTGTTTGACAATGCGATTTTATTGTTTTTAAATGTAAACAATTGATGGTTCCGCGTCCCTATCCTACTTTGTGGTACAGAAAATACTACGTTGTTATTGTAGCATTCTAAATATGATTCGTGCTTAATTTCTGTACCTATTAACCTGACTCCTTTTGCTTTCAAATGATCTTTAGCCCCTAACAAACTATAGCACTTGGGTCTTAAGAAAACCCATTCCTTATACCCTAGACCTTTACTTTCATCTTTAAATTTACCTATCACAGAATCAAGGTTTCTAGAGTATAAGGGATGTGCCGGGTCATAGTTGGAAGTGTCTAAAAGATTGTCACGAATCATTGCCGGCAAAGAGTGTCAAGCTTACAGTGCCTAACCTCAAGAAAAAAGGAGTCAGTATCGCCGGCAACGATATTAATATCACAGTTAAATTCATTTCTATATTTGGCCAATTCGATATACTGTAACTGGTACATCCTCAGTTTAGACAGGTCTAGCACAGATTGACCAATGTAGCTAGGCCTGTCTAAACATATAGAATCCTTATACAGATATGCAGCAATCAGGTCATCAGCAATTTTAATTGATTTCCTGAAAGTCGGCTTTGAAGCATATACAATCATCTTTTCAGCTGAATTGCATAGCCTCAAATTCATCCGTTTTTTAAGGTTTTCCACGGATTTCCCATACAGACTATTATTAAATAATTTGTATAAATCTCTATGCAGCTCGCATGTTGAATTTTGAGCGCAAATTTGTATTAGTTGATATGTATTCTTTAAAAATGGGTGCATGTTTAAATTTAATTGCCCTATGTACATTTTTAATTAAAGCCCCCAATTCAATATACAATTTGAGAAGTCGCCAATGAAGAACATGGTTCTTCTTCGGCCAATGCTGTGAGCATTAACTTCTCAACTTTCGAATCTGGCGGGCACATTTTTTCCGGAGCAATCGGAAAATCATTCAAATAATCATGCACACAATCAGGGATATCAATATCAACCTCCATAGTATACCCATATGGAAGGTTATCGATATCAGCATTCTTACATTCATACAAGACAGAATCAAGGTCATCATACACCCATTCAAAATCAGCATACGGAAGATTTTGGCTTAAGGCCCAACCATACAAGTTATTTATGTCTATATACAAGAGTTCTGTGTCTTCAGAACTTGCAACATAATGTTTGTTAACAAATGTTAACCCACCCCGTATCCCTCCTTCATAGAAATTAAACATTTCCATGTCCTGTAAAAGTTCAATGGGTTCCTTTAATGTCATAAGCGCTGAGGCCCATGACATACCGGGAATGCCATAAAAATTTAGAGGCTCAAGACCATTGTATGCAATGGCCTTTTCACGGAATTGTGTAAAATAATCTGCGAGGAGAAACACGTCAAGTTTAAGGTATGTTAACATATAGTCTAACATATTGTTACAATTTTGTTGAGTCCAAATAACTTGGGCTAATTCATATTCATCATTAGACACAGAATCCCAAATAGGAGGTAGTTCAAGAGTTGATTCCAGGACCTCAAGAGATGTAGCGAAGTCATAAGGGAAGATACCTTTTGCTCGAACAATTGCGCCATCAAAAACAGAATAAGTTAAAGGCAGATCGGAAAGAGTCTTAACAGCTTTTGCAAGTGATGAATTAACAAACTGCATGCTGTCAATAAAACGAACAGGCAATTTGTTAATGTACGCGATGAGAGAGATAAATTTTTCCGTAGTGGTTGGAATAATATTCAATTCCCAAGAAGGAAAATTACTCAAACCATACTTCAAAATATGATGGAGATCATATCCCCTCAAATTGTGAAAAACAACTGGTAACTGTCTCTGAATTCTGCGAGACACATTACATTTCCTACAGGCAGCACCAAGATACTTACCTGTGAAGTGACAATGGTCCCTAACTCTATCTCTAATAAATTTTTTACAAAGATAGCAGGTCCTGGAATCAAAGAAAGCACGATCTTCAGCGAAAGACAAGGTTTGCATAGGTTTATTACAGTTAATTTCGTAATATGGCAGGACAATTGTGACAGCAATTTCCTCCACCTTATGCAAGAAAGACAGCACGCAATCCTCACCAACAAACTCATAATAAAATTTAGTTTTGTTATAATTATTAATTAGTAACATGCCTGCTGTTATCGGCATATGTTTCTGATGGTGTGTGATATCCTCAGGTAAAATCGACTCAAAATCTGCATATATTACGAATGGCGGGGTTACTGTTTTTGCGTAGTTTGAAAATATTAAATTTTTCTCTTTAGGTAATGTATATAAAGTAGAACCTATTTGATTCTTACGGCATAGGTCTACATGGATATCATAAGCGCTCCTATGTCTGAAGCCATTAAGGCAATGTGGGCACCAGTTGACGCGAATCCAAAGGTGACAGGAGCTATTTGGGTGTGAATTCATTAGTTTTTGAAGATCAAAACTGCGGTTTAATGAAAATTATCACCGTCTTCTAATAAAAGTAAATATATTGGTTCACCACCTATGACCTTAGATCGGTGAATAATGTCTAACTGGGGGTGATGAGGGATATAATCATCATCATTGCTGACAGGTTTAGCTGGCTTATTTCTATATATTAAAACATTAATCGCTAAGTTAAGTTCACGGTTTTTGCGTTCGAATTTTGGGATGTTACTTAATCTCATAGGGCAATCACTAATGGGGTCAAAATTAATTTCATCCAAATAATTTTGGTAAGCACTAACTCGATGTTTATTTCTGCGTATAACATCACGCTTTAAGAGGGCTAGAACGCTGTATATAAAACACATATCATCTGTGTTCTTAATATTAACAATGGCTTTTTTAGACTTTAAAGCCGCTGGGGTGGGGATATAACTATGTCCAGCTAACCTATTCATAATCTTATACTTATTTATTATAAAGTCGATTTCTTTAATTTTAATAACCCGCCATCCGCTACCTAAATATGTAAATTTTTCTATCTTATTATTTAATTTAGTGATGCCATTTATTAAAAAGTTTTCCGTAAAAACTTCGGCGTTATTAGAAAAGAAATTATCCTTTAATTCGCCGTCTTTCTCAAATTGAATCAGAACCGTGAACTGAATTTTAACGGGCCCCATACCGTTCATTTCTGATATTAATTTTTGAATAATTTTTGGTGTTATGGATATTTGTACTAAGGCGTCTTTCTCCACGTCAAACCTTAGATTTTTTCTAGCCCCCTTAAAATCTAATTCTATTTCTGGCTCGTTGTCTATATCAACTGAACCACCTATTTGATTATTATTTAATATATTATTTAGAATATTATCTATTTCATCACCACCATCAATAACTTTAACAATTTTAGATGGAACACAAGACACAGGAGTAACAGCAGGCCGTTTTTTATTTACATTATTATTTACATTATTAATTACATTATTAATTACATTTTGTGCTGTGCTATTCACATTTTTATTTTTGATATGTTCGGTATTTTGTGTTGTGCTATTCACATTTTGATATGTTTAGTATTTTGTGTTGTGCTATTCACATTTTTATTTATAGTTTTGATATTTTGTGCTGTATTATTTATAGTTTGTGCTGTATTATTTTTATTTAACTTATTAAAAAGTTTCTTTTTATTTGATGGAAATTGGTTTAAATGATTAGAATGACTATTATAAAAATCACTATATTTTATAGGTTGGGAAGTCTGGCATATTGGGCATAAATAGTATTTGATTCCATAGAATTTATGCCCATAGTATTTTTCTCATATTTTGTGACATACTTTAGTATGCCCAGTCGAAGAAACACAATAACGAGGATATAATTTACCTTATTAATAAATTTATTTAATAATTATCTAAATATTGTTGTAATATTGTTGTAATATCTTTATTATCAATTGTTAGTAGTTATTCAGTTTTATTAGACAATAAAACGGGATAACTATTAACAATTATTAATAAAGGGTATATTATTAGATCAAAACTAACAAAGACGTGGAAATTTAAAAGTATTATTATTATGTATTATTATTATTATTATTATTTTTTATATAAGAGAGATGTAGTTGCAAACTACTAGTAGAAATTATGGGTCAATTATTATTATTATAAGAGAGATGTAGTTGCAAACTACTAGTAGAAATTATGGGTCAATTATTATTATTATTATTATTTATCTATTATTATTATATTATTATTATATTAAAGAGCAGTAGCTGCATGCTGACTGCAGACTACTATGTAGCTACATGCTTACTGTAGACTACATTATTATTATATTATTATTATTATTAATATTATTAGAGCGCAGTAGCTGCATGCTGAATGCAGACTACTATGTAGCTACGTGCTCACTGTAGACTACATTATTATTATTATTATTATTATTATTATTATTATTATATTATTATTATTATTATTATATTAATATTATAAGTATTTTTAACTATTGTAGATGCACATAGCAAACTACAAGGTTTATTTTATAACTATAATTTAAATATTTTCACAATAATTTCATTATATTTCCAAAAAGTAGTATTTACTTCATATAATCATTTTCTTCATAAATTTCATCATAATTTTAGGCATAATTTCTTCATAATTTTGGTTATAAATCATTTTCATCATAAATTCATAAATCATTTTTCATCATAAATCATTATTTTGGTCATAAATCATAATTTGGGCATAAATCATTTTCTTCTTAATTTGAGCATAAATCATTTTCTTCTTAATTTGGGCATAAATCATTTTCATCATTATTTTGGTCATAAATCATAATTTTCATTATAAA